>JAHKKF010534210.1:19254-41217 GCA_019740295.1 Labeo calbasu
GTTCTCCCTCAACTTCAAAATCGTCCTATATCACTGTTTTACCTTTTTTGTTAAGGGTGTTTGATCTTCTTTGCATGTTCACTTTGCAAACACTGGGTTGGTACTTCTGCAGTGATGTAGGATGATTCAGAATACACAGAGTTCAGGGAGAGCGAGACAAGATGAACATTTGAGATCAAAAAGTATTTCAATTGTATTTTTTTAAAATGAAAATAACCAATTGTTTCACTAGATAAGACCCTTTTTCCTCGGCTGGGATCGTTTACAACCGCATTTGGGATCGTTTGAAGTCGCATTTAAACTGTGTTTTGGCAGTTCAAAATTGGGGCACCATATCAGTCCGTTATATGGAGAAAAATCCTGAAATGTTTCCCTCAAAAAACAATTTCTTTACGACTAAAGAAAGAAAGACCTGAACATCTTGGATGATATGTGAATCTTTGTTTTGGAAGTGGACTTCTCTTTTAATGTAAGCGTTATTCCTTGTGCAACCACATGATGCCGCTCTAGTCACAGCACAAACACTTGTGAGACGCTGTGAAAATGAGCCCTTCACCTTAAGGAAAAAAAAAACATCAACTCCTGTCTGATTCAGTCAAAACTAATGATGCTATTTCATGTAGCGTATTACAGAATCCAAATCACTCTCTGAAGATATTGTGTAATAACCAGTCACATTTATTTAATGCCTCTTTTTCACCATCTAAGCCATTTCTGTGTTTTCCAGGTGCTTTGGGATGCTGCTCAGTCCTGGTCAGAAAGTGCGTAACAGCGACATGCACCTCCTCGACATGGTGAGACATTTCTGGCTCCTCACTTATTTATTCCCAGCATTTCTCAGGCTCAATATTACATGTTAATATCCTATATCCCAACTCATTTTAATTACCACTCTGTTCCCAGTTTTAGAAACACTTAATGGAAATATAGGCTTTTTTTATTATTCATTAAAAACGTCATTTTACATCACCCTTGAGCAAATTAAGTTATGGCGGTTTGCACATCAAGACCAAAAACAATTAGCAGTTCATTCAAGCGTAATTGGGTTCACGGGGATTGTTGAATCAAACATCCTACGAGGTTTAACGTCGTACTTTGCTCCATGTTGCCATCTGGACAGTTTAGACAAATGCCATCATTTGATGCTCTGCCCAGAAGTCTCTATATGAGAGTTGTCAACAGTTCAAAATAATCATGATTAATCACATTATTTTTATAGTTTTGATGCTTTCAGTTCCTCTTCTAAAGAAACAAGCCACAATAAGAAATGTGTTTTATTAATGTGGTAGCAGGTGGTTTTCATGATGTTTAATGAGATTCTGCCATGTGAAGATTGCAAATGAGTTTGCTTTTAATAAAAGTCCCATATGAGTTTGATTTATAGATATCTAATTAGTCATTAAAAAGGTCTTTCTCTATAATTTCCTCCAACCACTCTTTAGAAATCATTTTGTTATGAATAAAACACATGCCAGATTAGATAAATGCGTTTGATACGTTAAGTTTAACACTGTTAAACATATTTAATGATACTCAGATTTTATCCAGAAGCCATAGTCATTATATAAGTGATGAAAACTTTGTGTGGTTGTGTTTGAAGGAGTCTATGGGCAAAAGTGCTGATGGGAAGTCGTATGTGATCACCGGCACCTGGAATCCAAATACTCCGGCTTTCCAGCCACTGAACGAGGACACGCCGAAAGGTAAAAGCTAATGCACAAGTGTCTCTAGTGCTTTCATTGCATGTCATGCTGTGACCAAGTTTACAGAAATTCACACTTTTTCTGCCATCTATTTTTTTTTTTTTTCCCGCACACAACTTGCAAGCTTTACAGTTTTCAAGCTTCAGCCGTGTTGAGTATCTATTACACTGTTTTTTTTTTTTTTGACGTAGTCAAAATGTGTCTCATCTTTCACTGACAGCAGTGCGGTTTTTATTCAGGTTGACTAATAAGGGTTTCATTAATGGATCATTAATGACAGTATATAGGTAATATATAACAGTGAATTTTGAAATGACCTAAATATAGGCATACTTGCTATTATATAAGTTATATTATACTTCCGATGTAAAAAATAATGTCATTTTAAAAATGTAAGTACTTTTATGTATTTTATTTTATATATACATGTATATACATAAAATTCTAGATTTCATTAATTTATATATATATATATATATATATATATATATATATATATATAATGTGTGTATATATAATTGTAATTAAAATGTACTAATGTACTAAATTAATTGAAAATGTTATTTTTTATTTTGTCATTTATATTTTAGATTTTTTTTATAAATTATTCAAAATTCAAATAATATTTCATTGACGAGACTGCCTTAATTGGATTTAAAATCAAGAAAATATTGATATTAAATTGATGTAATTTGTGTATAATTAAAATTCCATACATTTATTTTTAAAAAAATGTCTGTAGTTTAATTTTATATCACTTATGTTTTGGATTAACAAATTATTCAAATTCAAATGATTCAAATAATTCTNAAAATTCTAGATTTCATTAATTTATATTTTTATATATATATATATATATATATATATATATATATATATATATATATAATGTGTGTGTGTATATATAATTGTAATTAAAATGTACTAATGTACTAAATTAATTGAAAATGTTTTTTTTTATTTTGTCATTTATATTTTAGATTTTTTTTTATAAATTATTCAAAATTCAAATAATATTTCATTGACGAGACTGCCTTAATTGGATTTAAAATCAAGAAAATATTGATATTAAATTAATGTAATTTGTGTATAATTAAAATTTCATACATTTATTTTTAAAAAAATGTCTGTAGTTTAATTTTATATCACTTATGTTTTGGATTAACAAATTATTCAAATTCAAATGATTCAAATAATTCTAAATTCACTGAATTTTCTATTGAAGAGGCTGCCATTAAAACAGATGACAAGAAAACACAGTTTTTAAAACAAACAAAAACCAAACAAAACAAAAAAAATGCCCTTAAATAGTTAACATATTCTTTATTCTTTGACAAGTTCTAATCTTCAATTTCATATAATTTATGTATATTTACAATTTTCACATTTAATTAAAAAAGTTCTGTTGTTGTTTTTTATATCATTTGTATTTTAAATATATAATTTTCTAAAGTATTACAATTGAATTAAAATGTACTTAATATTTCATTGATAAGGCTGCCTTTACAAACTGATGAAATTTAAAAACATTAATTTTAAAACAAACAAATAAACTAAAACAAAACAAAAACAAAGTATTTAAAATGTTATTTACTGACAAATTCTAATCATACATTTTATGTAATTTATATATAATTAAAATGTTTAAATTTAATTTAAAAATACCTAGTCCTTATATTATCATTTATACCATTTATATTTTGGATTTATTTTTAGAAATTATTCAAATTTAATCTTCAATTTTATATAATTTATGGTATAATTAATATTTAAAATGTTGAAATGTATTTATTTATTAAAAATTAATTATTAAAAAATCACGTAATATTTCATTGACAAGGTTGCCTTTAAAACTGATGAAATTAAAATGACAACAAACAAATAAATAAACTAAAACAAAACAAAAAAATTCCCACAAAATATTCAAAATGCGTTATTTGACAAATTCTAATCATACATTTTATGTAATTTATATATAATTAAAATGTTTAAATTTAATTTAAAAATGCCTAGTGCTCATATCATCATTATACCATTTGTATTGGATTTATTTTTTATAAATTATTAAATTATTTAATATAAATTTTATTTTCAATTTTATATAATTTATGGTATCATTAACGTGTTACATTTACATTAAAATACCATTTACAAATTAATTATTAAAATTCACTGATAAAACTGATGACAAGAAGACTTTGATTTTAAAACAAAACAAAAATCCCCTCAAAATAATTATTATATAATATAGAATTGATGGAATAATTAAAATCTACAAATGTAATTTAAGAACTTCTGTTGTTTAATTTGATATCATTTAGATATATTGTTAAATTATTTAAAATTCATTATTCAAAATTCTCTTAATATTTCATTGACAAGGCTTGTAAAATGTACGACAAGAAAACATTGATTTACAACAAACAAACAAACAAAAATCCCCTCAAAATATTACAAATGTTTTATTCACTGGTACAATAATAATAATGTTGTTTAATTTGATATATTTTATGTTTATAAATGAATTTTTCAAAATTCACCTAATATTTTTGACAAAGGAAAAAAAAACCTCTGAATATTTCAGCGTGTTATTAATTGACAAATCCTATTCTTAAATTTTATATAATTTATGGTATAATTAAAATGTATAAATTTATTTAAATAAAATATGTAGTTTCATTTTAGATTATGTTTTATATACTTTTTAAAATAAATTATTCAAAATTAATTTTTCAGAATTCACTTAATATTTCATTGACAAGGCTGACTTTAAAACTGATGCATGAAAACGTTGATTTTAAAACAAACAGACGAAACAAATACCAGTCAGAGTGGTCCAACTTGGAAAAGGCAGCAGTAATGGCCTCTTTATTTAATGACTCAAATAACTAGAGTAGCAGTAATCATAATCATCGTGTATGTACTGTTGATTTGGTATGAGGCCAAACTGGAAGCGGCGCATCTCGTAACTGCGGCTTTAATGTTCTGTTCTGTTGTGAAATTATATGGAGTTTACTTTGAAATTTAATTCCAGTCTGGTAGATTCAGATAACCACCTCAGTTTAAATAGCGTTTTTTTATTCAGCGACCTGAACGAACTGAGTTTTTCATTTCAAGTCTACACTTTATTACGCTCACAGTAAAACATTTCACAGACCTCGGCTTGGTTTTGTGTCTGTTTGTAAGTCTCAGTCGGGCCCACCACAGATCTTCTATTATTTACCTCCCCATCTTTCTCACCGCCATCTTTTCTGACCTGACTCTATCGTAATTGGAATCTATTTTCAGCCGTTCCCTCATAAATCTGTAACTGTTGCCGTCTTTGTTTCCTGTTAATTGAAATAGTACAACCTTTTTCTTAACGTGAAGCAGGCTGGTATTCACTGATTTGTGATTTGTTTCTCTCAGCAGTCTGTATTTTTAAATAATTATGGGGCTTACCTGAGAGAATATCATGAGATCAGTTCCCAGAATGCTGCATCTTGCCGCAATTCACTTGAGAAATAACCTCAACTGATTTGAGTCTTAGTTTCAGTGTGAACATCATGAAATGTGCATTAAAAAATGTTTATACTGCTGCATTTGAAAAACAACATGCAGTGGCAGGGCAATAATATAGGCAACCCCAAATTTATCATAATATCTATAGTAGATTTATATAATGTCAATAGTACATAATATTAATAATAGTTTTGTCTTTAACTACAGGGCTTAACAATAAGGGCCCTCCGTTGGCTGCGTCTCTGGCAACCCGCAAGCCCAAAACTGAGTTTTCTTTCGCGTCTTCTTGCACTTAAACGGACAAATACACCTTGCCGGTTTAAACATTTGATGAATTTTAAAGCGTTCAAGTGCAAGAAGACATGAATAACAACTCGCAACACGCAAGCCCCAAATTGGATTTTAATACAAATACATGCAGATGTATCTCAAAATAATAAAAATAACTTTTGTAGGTTTAACATAATATTTTATACAGTGAATTATAGCATTATAAGAATATGCTGTTATTTTACGTTATTTAATTTCTGTGCCTGAACACCTACAAATACTGAAGCCCATTTCCACCACTGAATAAAAAAACTAAAAAAGGTAATGTAACTTATCTCACAATTCTGAATATTTTTTTCTAGCAATTGCAAGTTCACATCTTTTTTTAGAATTCTGTAAAATAAACTCACGATTCTGACCTTTTCACTTTTAATTGTGAGATATAAACTAGCACTTGAGTTAAAAGGTCAGAGTTGTGAGATATAAACTAGCAATTTAGACTTTTTTTCTCAGAACTGGATGTTTTACAAATTTGGACTTTTTCTTCAAACCAGATTTTTTTTTCTCGCAATTGCCTGTTTATATCTTGCAATTCTGACTTTTTGTATCTCGCTGTTCTTTTGCTGTTTGTTTGTTTTTGTTTTGTTTTTTTTGCACTTTTTTTTTTTCCTCTCAGAAATGTGTGTTTGTATCTTGCAGTTTGGACTTTTTTTCTTGCAATTGCGAGTTTTTTTTTTTTTCACAAAATGTATCTCACAATTTATACTTTTTTCCTCGCAATTGTGACTTTTTTTTTTTCTCCGAATTCCGAGTTTACATCAGGCAATTCTGACAATTTCACTTTTAATTGTGAGATAAAGTCACAATTGTGAGTTAAAAAGTCAGAATTATGAAAGATAAACTAGCAATCTCAGAACTGCATGTTTGTATTTTGCAATTTGGACTTTTTCTTCAAAACCGCATGTTTGTATCTCGCAAGTCTGACTTTTTTTTCTCACAGTTGTGACTTTTTTCTCAGAGTTACGAGTTTACATCAGGCAATTTTGACAATTTCACTTTTAATTGTGAGATATAAATTCACAATTGCGAGAATTGAAAGAGAAGAATTGTTTCGTATCTCGCAATTTGGACTTTTTTCCTTTGCAACTCTGAGTGTATCTTGCAGATTTTTGCACTTTTCTTTTAT
This sequence comes from Labeo calbasu, assembly GCA_019740295.1. NCBI lineage: Eukaryota > Metazoa > Chordata > Actinopteri > Cypriniformes > Cyprinidae > Labeo > Labeo calbasu. Next base: position 25,915 of record JAHKKF010534210.1, read on the forward strand.
TTCCTCAGATATGCGTGTTTGTATCTCGCAATTTGGCCATTTTCCCTTGCAACTGCAAATTTATATCTTGCAATTCTTACTTTTTTCTCAGAACAGCATTTTTGTATCTCACAATTCAGACTTTTTTTCTTGCAATTGCAAGTTTATATCTCGCAATTCTGACGACTTTTTTTTCACAAAACTTTGTATCTTGCAATTTATACTGTTTTTCCTTGCAGTTGTGACTTTTTTTCTCAGAATTACGAGTTTACATGTAGCAATTCTGACGTTTTTTTTTTTTCTTTTCTCAGAACTGGGTTTTTGTATCTCACAATTTGGACTTTTTTATTTCGCAATTCTGACTTCACAATTACAAGTTTATATCTTGCAATTCTGACTTTTTTTTTGTCTCATTTCTGACTTTTTTTTTTCTCAGAACTGATTGTATCTCGCAATTTAGACCTTTTCTTCGCAACTGCGAGTTTATATCTCACAATTCTGACTTTTTTCCTCAGAAATGCGTGTTTGTATCTCGCAGTTTGGACTTTTTTTTATATCTTGCGGTTCAGACTCTTTTTCACAAAATGTTGTATCTCGCAATTTATACTTTTTTTTTCTCGCAATTGTGACTTTTCTCAGAATTACAAGCTTACTTGTAGCAATTCTGACCATTTTTTTTTTTCCTCAGCATTGCGTTTTTGTATCTCACGATTTGGACTTCTTTTTTCCTCGCAATTGCATTATTCAATTCTGACTTTTTGGTCTCAACTCGCAATTTAGACTTTTTTCCTCACAATTGTGGGTTTATATCTCGCTATTTTTTTTTTCAGAACTTTGTATCTTGCAATTCTGACTTTTTTCCTCACAATTGCAAGTTTGTATCTTTTTTTTTTTGTCTCAATTCTGACTTTTTTCTTCTCAGAACTGCATGTTTGGATCTTGCAGTTTAGACTTTAGATTTTTTTTTTTCATTCCAATTGCGAGTTTATATCTTGCAATTCTGACCTTTTTTCTCAGAATTTCGTATCTTGCAGTTTAGACATTTTTTCCTCAAATTTGCAAGTTTATATCTTGCAATTCTAACTTTTTTCTCAGAACAGCTTGTTTTTGTATCTCACAATTTGGACTTTTCTTGCAATTGCGAGTTTATATCTCGCAATTCTGACAAATTTTTTTCACAGAGCTTCGTATCTCGCAATTTATACTTTTCCTCGCAACTGCGAGTTTATATCTCGCAATCCTGACTGTTTTTTTTTTTTTTTTTTTTCACAGAACTGTGTATTTTTGGACTTTTTTCCTCACAACTGCATGTTTATGTCTCACAGTTCTGACTTTTTTTTTTGTTTTTGTTTTACTTAGAATGGTTTGTTTGTATCTCAGTTTTCTCCACAGCAGAAAAAAATCTGTAGTGTTGAGCACTAAAATGATTTTTTTTTTCAATTTTTTTTTGTTCTCCTCCAGACAAGCAGGTGTACATGACGGTGGCAGTGGACCTGGTGGTGACCGAGGTTGTAGAACCCGTTCGGTTCCTCATGGAGGCGTTAGTGCGGGTCTATCCGGCTAACGAGAGGTTCTGGTATTTCAGCAGGAAGGCCTTCTCTGAAACCTTTTACCTCAAGCTCAAACAGGTAAACTCTAAAACCAAAAACATTTCACAAAAATATCAAATATGCGTCTTTGAGTTCTAAAAGTAACGTGACAGTGCCAAAAATCAAACCTCAATAGGCTTTTACAATCCAATCTCGTATTTTTGCATGTCGAAACGTGACAGGTTTGTGAGATTCACCCATTTCTCACAAAACCTGCGAGCTGCCTATGAACAGTTATGTAGCGGCTGCACAGATTGGAGAGCAAACCTTGAGGAAGGAAGTGAGCTTTTGTGAAGGGTGAATAGGAGCAGTAACTCCTGGAAGCTGTGAAGCGGCAAATGGAGGCTTTGTATAATTCGTAGCTTAATAAGAGGCCCGGCGCTCATTATCATGCTCAAGTAATTAGAGCTTGCAGCCTGCATCTCTGCCTGATTGCCTCCGTAGTTATCTTATCGCGGAGAGAAAGAATGCCTGGGCTGTAGTTAAAAGCTAATTAAAAGATAATATTATGGCGTTAGCGATAGGCCCGGCCCATTCGCCACGTTATTTTATTATTTCGTATTTGTTTACGCTGCTCATTAGGTGCGAGGAATTAGCGTGTAATTATTCTGGCTGTAAACATCATTCTTCGCCTGTAGTACAGTTCCACTTTGCAATTAAAAATGGAAACGGCGGTTTACATAAGAGCCGCATGACACGAGGGGAGCAGTGTCAATAGAAATGTTTGTAAGTGTTACTGGAAGCGCGGCGGTACAGGTGTAATCTCCGCCAACCGCATCAAAGGGCTGCTTTTCTATCACCACTTGTTTTCATTTCCTCCCGTGCGTGTAATTATGTATTTGTCGCTTCCCCTGAAGCGGTGGCGAAGGTGAAGCTAACTTTGAGTGCGACTCTCTAGCTGCAGACTTTAAGCGGTTCATCTAAAAATGAAAATTCTGTCTTTTATTCACCCTTGTGTTTTTGAGACCCTGTATGGCCTTTGTTATATTTCTTTATTTAAATCATTTGTACATAATTATGTTTCTCTACGTAATTATTTATATATAAATAATACTTGTGTATATATAGTGATGCGTATAAATATTTACATTTATTTTATTTATTTACAATTTTTCATACATTTAGTTAACACATGTATTTATGTAATATTGGTTGTGTGTGTACAAATCTATCAAATATAATACTTATATAATATCTCCATAATTATTTATATAAATATATTTATGTAATATTATGCGTATATAATATTCGTTAACTTATTTTTACAAAATTGACACACTCTACTCATAAAATATAAATGTTGATTAACTGTATGTGTAGTAATGCATTTCATACATATGTTTTGTATATATGAATATAATATCTACAACATGTTCTTATCTATCTATCTATCGATCTATCTGTCCATCTATCCATCCATCCATCCATCTCTCTCTCTATATATATTTCTATAATTTAATAATATGAGTGTTTATATAATATTTACGTAATGAATTATATTAATAATTATTTAGAAATAAATGTAAAAAAAAATGTATACATTGTATGATAAAATCTATTCACAAACACAGTTGACATAACATTTATAAAATACAAATATTTATCTATAATATTAACATAAATATGATATCTATACTTAGATTTATATTATATTTGTTTAAAAGAATTTGTATGATGCTTTATTGTGTGTGTGTGTGTGTGTAAATATTTTTAACAAGTCTGTATGTGTAAATATAAAATATTAATAATTATTAACATTATTTACATTCATTTATAACCCATTACATTCATAAAATATAAAAATTCATCTATATAATATTTACATAAACATCCTTTCTATAATTGTACAAATGTTTATGGCGCTTTTTATTTTTTTATTTTTATTATAGTGTGTGTCTGTATATATATGTTTGTATTTTTAAATGTCTGTTACATTGTTTATAAAATGTAATTATACAATATTTATGTAATATTTTAGTATTTACATAATTATGAATTATATTAATAATTATTTATACATGAAATTATGTAGCAATTAATTCAATCTTTTTGTGCACACAAATCTATAACACATTACATTCATAAAATATAAATGTTTATTTGTGTAACAGTTTCAAAAATATGATTTCTATAATTAGATTTATTTGTGACATGTAATTTGTAATCAGTAATGGATTACAGTTTTTCTAAGTGATCTACTCAGCTCTGTATAGTCAGTACAATGCATTTTGTTGCATACTGTAACCCTGATGAAGTGCCTGCACAGTCTTTGTAATGCATCTCTATGGCTTTGACATGCTGCTTTGTTTACAGTGAGTGTTTGTTTGCTGTATATGTTTGCAGGGCACAGGGAAGGGCAGCCAGGGAGATGCCATATATGAAGTGGTCAGCCTGCAGAAACATACAGAATGTGCAGCAGGAGCACGTGGCCGCCTGCAGTCTCCCACAGAGGAAGAGGAACCAGAGGAAGGTACGCCATTATCTAGTTTATCAGAGTGCTTTTCTGTGTTTTATGTTTGTTGCCATTTTGAGGTCTCCTTTTTTGAGGTGAAATGCTTTAAAGGAACCATATTTTGCTCTTTTATAGCATGCTATTTTTTCCCCGTAAAATCCACTTATAAAGTTTCTCAGGTTTTTGTGCACCAAAAATCTGGGTCTTTTTGATGGTCTTTTTTATTATTACATTAATATAATGTATTTTGATATCATTTATGAAATTTAGACTTTTTTCTTGCAATTGCGTGTGTCTCGCAATTCAGACTATTATTTCACAGAACTTTGTATCTCGCAATTTATACTTGTTTTTTTCAAGTTCAACTGCTTTAAAAGAACCATATTCTACTCTTTTATAGCATGCTATTTGTATTTTCTGTAAAATCCACTTATAAAAAATCTGGGTCTTTTTGATGGTCTTTTTTGATTATTTTTCATATTAATATAATGTATTTTAATATAATTTATAAAATTTGGACTTTATAACCACATTTATATCTTTTGATTCAGACTTTTTTCTCACAATTGTGAGTTTGTCTCGCAATTCTGACTATTTTTTAACATAACTTTGTATCTCGCAATTTACGTTTTTTTATTTCCTTGCAATTGTGTTTATATTTCGCAATTCAGACTTTTTTTCTTAGAACTTTGTATTTCGCAATTTATGCTTTTTTTGCTTGCAATTGCGGGTTTATATCTCAGAATTGTAACTTTTTTCTCACAGATTTATTTGTTTACATCTCGCATTTCGGGCTTTTTTTTTTTCTTAGAACTGTGTTTGTAACTTGCAATTCTGACTTTTTTCTTGCAGTTGCAAGTTTATATCTTGCAAATCTGACTTTTTGTTCCCCATAACTGCATTTTTGTATCTCTTTTTTTTTTTTTGAGTTGAACTGCTTTAAAAAAAAAACATGCTACACTTTTGTAGCAGTTTGTCTCGCAATTCTGCCCATTTTTTTCACAGAACTTTGTGTCTTGCAATTTATACTTGTTTTTTTTCCTTGCATTTGTGAGTTTATATCTCACAGTTCTGACTTTTTTTTTTCTCAGAACAGCATGTTTGTATCTCACAATTTCTACTTTTTTCTTGCAATTGCAAGTTTATATCTTGCAGTTCGGATTATTATTCGGACTATTTTTTTATTTTCTGTAAAATCCACTTATAATGTTACTCAAGTATTTGTGCACAAAAAAATCTGGGTCTTTTTGTTGGTCTTTTTTGATCATTTTTCACATTAATATAAAGTATTGTAATATCATTTATAAAAAAAAATAAAATAATATATATTTTTTACAATTTTAAATATTGCTGTTTATATTAAAATTAATTATTACTATATTTAGATTTATGTTTAACCTTATTTTAACATGTTAATTATTGTTTATATATCTACTGTATCTATCTATCTATATAGTTTAGTTTAATTTAATGCATTATAGCCAATATATATAATGTATATTGAGATTTTAATTTTGTAAAGAAATTCAGGCTTCAGAATTAAATTTTTAATTAAAAAATATATATATGTATATGTGTGTGTGTGTGTGTGTATATATATAATATATATATATATGTGTATATATACACACACACACACACACACACACATATATAATATATACATATTTAATATGTATATATTGAGTGAGTGAGTGAACCTGTTTGACTTGCCCCACTTACCNTTTATGTTTAACCTTATTTTAACATGTTAATTATTGTTTATATATCTACTGTATCTATCTATCTATATAGTTTAGTTTAATTTAATGCATTATAGCCATTATATATAATGTATATTGAGATTTTAATTTTGTAAAGAAATTCAGGCTTCAGAATTAAATTTTTAATTAAAAAATATATATATGTATATGTGTGTGTGTGTGTGTATATATATAATATATATATATATGTGTATATATACATACACACACACACACACACACACACACACATATATAATATATACATATTTAATATGTATATATTGAGTGAGTGAGTGAACCTGTTTGACTTGCCCCACTTACCCCGTCTGTTCTCACAAATACAGGAAAAATGACCATCTCTGAGCTTATTCAGATCTCTTTTCAAACCGAAAGGGAGTGTATGTATGTACATGCTGACATAAAAAGAACAGATTGCCTTGGAAGCAAAGCTATAGCAGGTCCATTTGTTTTGCTTTTTTCCCCCTTTATATGTCAGTGCTACCACATCAAGTGAATAAGATCATCCATCCAGATTTTTTTTTCCCCACCAATTTTTAACATGATCAACATTCGTTCCCCTTGCGTTTTCCCGCCTGAGGTTTGGCAGCACGAATCCATCGCGAGCTTTAATTTAGTCTCGGCCGGTAGCTCTAGGTGCAGTGTTTCAGCCGTCTGTCTTTTTCACGAAGCGAAGACGGCCTGTGTTTTTGACAGGGTGCCACAAGCCGGAGATGTGAAACCCTGGCGGCTTTCAAGTGGTTATCAGCGCCCATTTCAGAAGAATGGATTCCAATTTGGTTAAGTGGTATTGGCTCTCAGGCTCTGTGTGTCATCTGACCACCTGGAACTGCGTTTTTTTTTCTTTTGTCTTCTTTCTTCGGTTCTGCTCAATTGATTTTTGCACACAACATGGAGTAATGATTACATGGGATTGAGTAGCATGTTAAATATCAATTATCACTTACTACCCAATGTCCGTGAACGGTGTGATAGTGGTGTTTTAACTGTTTATTTACAGGCCTGCTTGCTTGCGTCCATTATGGCGAAAGTGTTGTCTGGATATTCCTCAAACGTTTTTTATTTGCGCTTCCTAAACAGCTGAGCACAGATGCAGTGTTACATTGTTTAATAACTGTAAATGTAGTTTATGTATATATTTGTAATAAACTTAAAGGAGAAGTCCACTTCCAGAACAACAATTTACAAATAATTTACTCACCCCCTTGTCATCCAAAATGTTCATGTCTTTCTGTCTTCAGTCGTGAAGAAATTGTTTTTTGGAGAAAACATTTCAGGATTTTTCTTCATATAATGGACTTGATTGGTGCCCCGATTTTAAACTTCCAAAATGTAGTTTAAATGCGGCTTCAAAGGCTCTAACTGATCCCAGCCGAGGAAGAAGGGTCTTATCTAGCGAAACGATAGGCCATTTTTTTTCGAAAAATAAAAATTTGTATACTTTTTAAGCACAAAAGCTCGTGTAGCACAGGCTCTGGGATGTACGTTCACTATACTACGAATTCGTGATGGGTCGTTCTTGAATGATTCGTTCACTTTGAGCGGATCTTTAATGTGACTCGGAAAGAACGAGCCGTCTCGGGGAGTGATTCGTTCAGTCGCGCATGCGCAACATCCTATTATGTTCTGTACTGGAATTAGTTCACCTGTTTCGAGTCTTCGGGTTTTCGAGTCGTTCATTCATCTTATGGGGCGGTCACGTGATGAACGAACAACTCAAACCCAAAAACTTGTCAGATAAGAGGTGAGGTGAGCTAATCATAGACTAAAGACCCAGGTAAACAATCAATTAATCTTTTCTGTTTCTTATAGCATTATAGTTTTGTCTTGTTTGTAGTGTGATCAACGTTTGTGTAAGCAGTAGATGTGTTAGGGAAGTCACACGTAACGTTTTAATTATATTTTGCTTAAATGAACGAAATGACTCAAAAAGATTTATTCATTTTGCTGAACGAGACTCAAAGGTCAGAGTCGGTAAAATGATCCGAACTTCACATCACTACTACGAATCACGTCTAAGTTCATCGTCTGTGTCCTCCGGCTCAAAAAGGTAGAGTATGGTGTTTTTTTTCTCCTACAACTTCAGAATCGTTCGACATCGTTGTACCTTTTTGTTTGTAAACAGGGTTTGACTTACTTGCACTTTTTTAGTCTTTGCGCGTTCGCTTTGTAAACGCTGGGTCTGTGGTTCTGCCTACATTCGGCGTGACCTTTCAACACGATTCAATAGTACGTGAACGCGCATCCTAGAACCTGTGCTACACAAGCTTTTGTGCTTAAAAAGTATACAAATTTTTATTTTTTGAAAAACATGACCGATAGTTTCGCTAGATAAGACTCTTCTTCCTCGGCTGGGATCGTTTAGAGCCTTTGAAGCTGCATTTAAACTATATTTTGGAAGTTTAAAATTGGGGCACCAATGAAGTTCATTAGATGAAGAAAAATGCTGAAATGTTTTCCTCAAAAACCATAATTTCTTTACAACTGAAGACAGAAAGACATGAACATCTTGGCTGACAAGGGGTGAGTAAATGAATTGTGAATTGTTGTTCTGTAAGTGGAGTTCTTCTTTAAATGTAATTTAACTCCTTAGACTGAATTGAGGGCATGGCTATTTACATAATTTAGATGATGTTGTAGTTTGCCAGATTTGGCAGATGTTCGCATTTTACAAAGTATAAATACAGGAACTCCATATGTTTGCAAAACAGAGCTGGGATAAAATGCGTATCTTATGTATAATAGGGGCAATATTTCCATAGGCTAAGCAATTAGTTTTTTCCACATAGTCAGGTCCCATATTTGATACCATGAATGATATAGGACTAACTCAACTTTAGTAGCTTATGAATCAGTTGAAAAATGTATTTTTATATGAACATTTGAAGAGAATGTATCTATTGAGTCCATATTGATTTTTTTTGTACCTTCTTTTTAAGAAAGAAAGAAAGAAAGAGAGCTGGGAAGTAACTGGTTATGTGTAATCTGGATTACATAATCAGATTCCGAAAGTCAAGTATGTATAATTAGAGTGTTATATTTTGTAATAGTCATAATCAGATTACAGTTACTTTGTATGGATTACATATTATTCACACAATGGCAGTGAATCGTTCATAGTTCATTGATTCTCCTATATTCTTCTTTTAAATGTATTCCCAAACATTTTTGACAAATATACAAAATCTGAAAACTAAATAAATAAGCTTTTCATTGATGTATGGTTTGTTAGGATATAACAATATTTGGCTGGGAACAACTATTTGAATATCTGTAATCTGCAAGTACTCACTAAATGATGATTTTATATATATATGAAGGTTTCTGATATTTTAAATATTATTCTGATTTTCAATAGATCATAAAAGGATTTTAATAAACAGCTAAGATTTAAATACATAAATGCTTTTTAAATGTGTTTTTGGTTGTGGGACAGCAGTTTGCACCAATTGTGTAGAATGGCCCATATACTTATTTTATTTCAGCTACATTAAGTATTTTGATGTACTGAAGTAACTAAAACTGAAATAAAAATGAATGACAGTAGATAAAAAAAAACCCAAATTACTAAAATTTTAACTAAAATTAAAGTGAAAGTAGAAGATATAAAAATAAAAAAACTAATTCAAAATATTAATAAGAACTAAAGTAGTATCTCATTGATGCTAAAATAGCACAAACATCTAATCATCCAAAAGTTTAAAAAAATGCGATGAATCGCCAGTTGACCCATGCAAAATTTAAATCTACTGTTTTTTTTTTGTTTTGTTTTTTTTATTGCAGTCAATATGTGTCAATGCAAAACTTAGTGCTAGAATCCTAAAGCGTTCTGGGTCATTCTTAAATAAATTAAATATTAAACACTAAAATAAACCCAAATTATGAGCAATATTGAAAATATTGACTAGAATGTTCACCAATATATGTGACCCTGGACCACAAAACCAGTCGTAAGTAGCACGGGTATATTTGCAGCAATAGCCAACAATATGGTCCAAAATTATTGATTTTACTTTTATGCCAAAAATCATTAGAATATTAAGTAAAGATCATGCTCCATTAAGATATTTAGTAAATTTCCTACCAAATATATTAAAACTTAATTTTTGATTAGTAATATGCATTGCTAAGAACCTCATTTGGACAACTTTAAAGGCGATTTTCTCAGTATTTTGATTTTCCATATTTTCAAATAGTTGTATTTCAGCCACATATTGTGCTTTCGTAACAAACCATACATTAATGGAAAGCTTATTTATTCAGATGATGTATAAATCTCAATTAAATAAATTAAAATGAGCCGTGTGTAGTTTCTCTGTGGACCTTTTTTTTTTACAAATTAAATGAATGATTCCTTTTTATTCAGCCGTTCTCATCGAATCTCATCTTTTGGTTTGTGCGGTTTGTTCCAAGCCTTGATTTCTGAGTTGCACAAGCAAGTCATTGTTGTTTTTGGAAGCGTTCGCCCTCGCCAGCTTTCTCGACCGTTTCTGAGATCTATTGGGGAGGCAGATGGAAAAGAAGATTCATCCGCCCACATCTGCTACCAAACCGCCATGTCACCTTGCGACAGAGGCTCTGCTCAAGGCTGGTCTCTCTCTCTCTGTCTCTCTCCCTATCTCAATCTCTCTCCTTGCAACGTTGCCAAGGTACTTGTGCAGTAAATGTAAAAAGAAGCCCTTTAAAGCATTTCAGAAGAAACCACTGTGTTCCAGACCTCACATCGGGGATTGTAAAACGTACGGCATTTGAGGCTCTCGCTGGAGGTCATGAACACTGTAAATGGGCTCAAAAAGCAGTGTTCCTTTTCATGACCTGTAAATTCTTCCCCCTCTGCTCTGTTTTTTATTTAAAGATCATTACGTTGCTTCTTCTCGTCGTAATTAGCGTTAGCATTTTTCGGTCTTACATTGCTGATGCCACCAGATGCATTGCATGAACAGCGGTTCATGTTGTGGACGCAGACCTTGAAATATGGGCTCGGAGGGCAGAGAGTCTGCTGGTCGGCTCTTAATGACCTTTGCGGACATTAAGTCCAAGACATTTTCTTTATCACCTCAAGGCGTGACAGTAATCTTGGCACTCCGCGCCCCTGACTAATGCAGGTGCGTCCGCTGTATAACTCACTTCGGTCTTCTGGATGCTGCAAGGACGATTCTGTCATTTCACCTGAACGCTGTGTTTCAAAGGAGTCGTGCAGCATCCTAACATGCCCGAATGGAGTCATCCGAAGTGCTGCCCTAAGGGGAGTTGTTGAAGTGATGTTTGCCCACAACGTACACGCATTCGCAGTCGGCGACGACGGGACAGGATGTGCTTTGAGGCTCAGAGTGTGGACTCTGGGATCTGATTGCGTCCCATAGTTCTTAATATTGATTTGTTTTGTTTAAATATTGCTGTCAGAGCGTGACAACAGCTGTAGTGTGGCAGAATCTCCACCATATGGCTGTAACTGATAGTGCCAGTGTTATTTTTACAGTTGTTTTTCTTTTAATGTGTGGTTACATTTACTGTAGTTCACGGGCAAAGTCCATTTATTTTAGTAGGAATAAACAAGATTGGGCAGAAGATTGCCCAACATAGATTTCTCAACATGTTCAAGTTGGTTAAAGTGTTATTTCACTCCAGAATTAAATTTCCTGATCATTTACCCACCACCATGTAATCCAAGTTGATCGTGTCTGTCTTTCTTCAGTCGTAAAGAATTAAGATTTTTGAGGTAAAAATTCCAGGATTTGTCTCCATATAATAAATTTCAATGGGGATCAATGGGTTGAAGGTCCAAACTGCAGTTTTATTCCAGCTTCGAAGGGCTCTGCACGATCCCTACATGAGAAATAAGAGTTTCATCTAGCGAAACGATCAGTCATTTTCTATAAAAAATAAAGAATTTTATACTTTTTAACCACAAATGCTCATCTCGCACTAGCCTGGACTACACACATTATGTAATCACGTCTCAAAGTTCACGCATGACATGGGTGGAAGTACCGACCCGGTGTTTACAAAGCGAACGTGCGAAGGAAGTAAAACGTTTTTTTAGCAAAAAATGTAATTCAACGATGATGGACGATTTTGAAATTGGAGGACAAAATGAGAGTTTTACGCCCTACCCTACCTTTTTGAACCGGAGTACAGATGAAGAACGAACCACACATGACATTTCCAGCGTGATTACATAATGCTTGAAGTCGTAGACACACATCGCAGAGCTAGTGCAAGATGAGCATTTGTGGTTAAAGAAGTCCACTTTCTAAAACAACAATTTTCAGATAATGTACTCACCCTCTTGTCATTCAAGATGTTTATGTCTTTCTTTCTCCAGTCATAAAGAAATTGTTTTTTAAAGAAAACATTTCAGGGTTTTTCTTCATATAATGGACTGATATGGTGCCCTGAGTTTGAACTTCCAAAATGATCTTTAAATGACCCCAAATGCGGTTGTGGACGGTCCTAGGCGAGAAAGAAGGGTCTTATCTAGCGAAACGATCGGGTGTTTTCATTAAAAAAAAATACAATTTAAATACTTTTTTAAATACTGAAATGCTTTCCTCAAAAACATAATTTCTTTACGACTGTAGACAGAAAGACATGAACATCTTGGATGACAAGGGGGTGAGTAAATAATTTGTAAATTGTTGTTCTGGAAGTGGACTTCTCCTTTAAAGTATATTCGTTTTTATTTTACATCAGTACAGTATTGACAATAGACATTGTTTTTGTCTGCAGAATTTTGTGAAAATATTGCTTTCAATTAAAAGACATCAACATAATAGATTGTAAACAATGTCATGTAACGTCACATTTACCTCAGAAAAAAACATATTCGGTGACCAAAAACGTTTTTCAGCTCAAAATTGAGCATTTTGCTAAATATCTGCATCATATAACACATTCTTTTATCTTTTAATTTTTTTTTTTTTTTCTGTTCTTCAATGTTTAAAGAAAAAAAGCCACCATTTGAAAGTTTTTATTTAAAAAAAATGAACTGGAGTAGAAATATAATTATGTAATTGTAACTTTATTTATTATTATTATCATTATTATAAAAATGTCATTGAGTGTAATTTAAGCGCTTGTATGCAAATCACTTAATTTTAACCTTGTATATTATTGTAATGTTTATTTTACAGCATTGTTTGACTGATTTGTTTGTTCCTTGTAAATTTGGCCTTTACTGTTCCTGATGTATATCCAAAATAATCAATATTAAATTGAATCGAATTGCAGGTGAATCAGAATCAAACTGAATTGTGAAATTTGTGTCAAAACCAGGCCCCAATTCTTAGCATGTTGTTATTTTTATTTTTTTTTTGCTGTTATTTTTCATCAAATTATTGTCTACATGTGTTTCATTTATCATCATGACCAGTGTTGGGGAAAGTTTCCTTTAAAAGTAATGCAGTACAATATTGCGTTACTCCCTAAAAAAGTAACTAATTACATTACATAGTTACTTTTTATGGAAAGTAATGCGTTACATTACTTTTGTGTTACCTTTTAAATCTGGGCAGGTCTTGCTTCTTTGTTTTCTAATTTGGCAAACATAAAAGCCCTTTCACACCAAAAGTGAAATGAATTCACCTCATGCTGAAAGAAATGTACATTCATGCAGAAGATCAGCACTTCAGCAATAAAAAAAGGTACATGAAGCACAAATGTTAGTTTTTGCTTATTCATATTGTTGAATAGGATCCTTGAAGGTCAGCAGGGAGGACACTGGTTAATAAAACGGGGGATCAAATACATCAAGGATATTTGTATTATTTAACATATTTACTTATTGCAGGTTTGCATCATATTCTGAGTTTGCATTTCACTTTTTTTGTTCATTTGGAGGAATACTGAATTGTTTTTGTGAGTGAGATTTAATGCATGTTCACATTTAAGTCTAGAACTACAGTAACATCATGTTTACTCACGATTTCTTGACAAAGAGACTTGTCAATCAATAAATGTGGGAAAAAGTAACTGCCGTTACTTATTTAAAGTAACTTCTTAGAAATTCAAAAGTAATCCGTTACTTTACTAGTTACTTGAAAAAAGTAATCTGATTTCATAACTCGCGTTACTTGTAATGCGTCCAACACTGGTCATGAGACACAATTTTGATCTTTTTTTTTTTTTTGCCAATAACGGCATTAACAAGGATTTGTCTTTGTCCCCGCTGTACAGATAGCGACAGTGAGATCTCTAGCGGGACGGGAGACGTCTCGAAGGACTGTCCCGAGAAGATTCTGGAATCCTGGGGAGGGATCCTCAACAGATGGTGAGACTTTTGTCCCCAACTTGAGCATAAGGCTAGATTTGGAGCACGGTCCGTATTGAACGCGACTGCAGAAAACCATTTCTGTTGTGCTGCAATGACGCCGTCTGTCTTCCACCTGTCAGGCAAGGAAACCTGTTGGCACGACCCAAGGGTCTGTCTGCTCTGGTGAAGCCTGGGATCCCGGAGGCCTTACGAGCTGAAGTCTGGCAGCTCCTGTCTGGCTGCCACAACGATCAGCCTCTGCTGGAGCAATACCGCATCCTCATCACCAAGGTAGGAGATGACAACCGTTACCACCGGTTTTGTTTTCGCAATTCATCCCGTTTTTTGCCAACTAGCAGACGATTCTCAACAGATGTGCGGCATTCACATCTATGAGTCTTTTTCTTGTTTGTTCACTGCGTTTTAGTACATTTAGCTAAAGCTTAACAGCGAGATGTACCAAGGGAGTTTGTGTGGTTTTGAAGTGAGGTTTAAAATTGCTTTTTGGTCTTTCAAAGCATGTTGGGTGAGGAAAGGCAGAACTCTGTGTGCGTTTTCAAGGGTAAAATGGATGATCTTCACTTACTAGTTTCCGTTTTGTCAGCGGGATGAACCTTTGTAGTATAGCAGGCTGTTTATTTACTAAACATATTTTGTACCCATATTGATGCTTCGCTCAGATGTTCGTTTGACCTAGTGAACTCGTGGAAACGGAGTTAGTCGAATGTTTTAAGCGGTTCTGAGAGCGCATCTAATTGCTTATTCCAAAAGCAATGTCACAGCAAATTCAAGTGATTCCAGCACAGCTACAGATCTACGACGGCTGATTGTCTGGGAGAGGACTGTGCCGTTTTTGCAAGCTACAGCTTTTTTACATGTTTGAGAAGCTATTTCTTTCATGTTGTTCTTGCGGTCAGACTGGTTCTCACGCCAAGCGTGGTCAGTGACTGGAACGTTCCCACACTGAACTAACAACTGTTGACTCAGAAACGTGGGTCAGATTGTGGTATTCAGCCACTAATTTGGCAAGAAATTATTGCATTTTAGCTTGGATGCTTGTTAATTTCCACTTTCAAAATAACATATTTAGCTTTGTCCCCCACTGTACAGATCTCTAGTTGGACAGGAGACAGAAGAAATAACTTTCAAAATAAGCCTGATGCTTTTAGAGCTTAATATAATATAAATAATTTATGTATATCTAAAAATTAAAAAAGGTATAAAATAATGAAAAAAATAATTATCATAATATAATATATTTTTTTGTAT
>JAHKKF010534216.1:0-14265 GCA_019740295.1 Labeo calbasu
TTTTATATTACAGTGAGCATTATTATTTTCATTTGGAGATTATTTTAATCTTTTGACTGTAATGTTTCTGTCACATAGAAATTAATTTTTTTAAGTGGAGATTATTTTGCCCTTTTGACCTTACCTTTTTGTGATTGATTTTCCACTCCATATTTCACAAAACTGCCGTGCATATGCAGCGAGGAGGTTTTATGGGGACAACGCTTTCCGTTTCCTCCAGCGAATACCTTTTTCTTATTCGTCTGCTTTACTTACTGCAGAAGAGATTCATAATGCATGAGCAATTCATAAACATCACTTGATTAACAAGGCACCAAATACGTTGCAAGGAGATCTGCCAGTCACAGGACTTGGCTGCGCGCTCGCATTGATCACAGTATTGACAAGCGGCAGGAACGGAGTGATGCTCTGAGGCTAGCACAAAGGAGCAAGACCAATGAGCCATCCAGTCTCATGGGAGAACGAGTCAGAGCAGACCAAAGAAAACAGTTCAATGTGACAGACGTAGACAAAGAGCTGGGCTGAGACTCAGTGTGTGAGAGAAGAGTCCTTTAGCCTACCGATTGTGTCTCTGTCTCTGTGTTCAGTCTGGAACCTAACTGTCGCTCTCACACCTTCTTAATGTTTTGACCGGGTTCGATCTGATCCTACTGATCCCCCCCTTTTTTTAACTGTTGTGGTCAATACACATTTTTCTGGGTCAAAAAATGTATCTATCTATCTCTCTATCTATCTATTGACAGTGTGTGTGTTTGTGTGTAACAAACCTTTTGTAGTATTTTGAGTGTGAGAGTGACTTTTATGTTAAAACGAAGCATGCCTGTGAGATCCCATTATGCTGAGATGTGACCCGTGAAGGGAAGCTTTGCACTGAGTGGTAGTACATTACTTAACACTCACATTTACTGTGTAAGTAGGTGGCGTGTTATTATTGAGTCGAACTCAGTTTAACATATGAAGATCACAGCCGATGTTGAGGCAGCACTGGCTCATCTGTACCAGCAGCTGTAGTTTAGATGTTGAATGACCAATGAAGATTTATTCCTGTTGTGAAGCCAATAGATTAGTTGTGATGTCAGTTTGTTGGCTAAACCAGCTAATTCGGACTGGGAATTTCCTTTTGGGTTTTGCATTTAGCAGACACTTTTATCTAAAGCTATGTTCAAAAGAAGAACAAAGCAATTTGTCTTTTTTAGTATTTTAGATTTATTTACTTATAATACTTAAATGGTTCATGATTTAATATTTATGAGTAAAACTGGGTTAAAAAGTCTGTGGTTAACATTATTTAAAGAGACTTATTTTGTGTCATAACTGTGTAAGTGTAAAAATATATTTTAGGTTATAAATAAAACAGAGATTATTGCAGTATGTTTATTTGTATATTTCAGTTTTTCTATTTGTTTACTTGTGGTAATTTCCATTTCTTTGTAGTTTATTGTGAAATTTACAAATGAAAATTGTTTATACACCAGTTTTTTTCAGTGCAGTCAGCTGCAATTTGATAGCAATTTATGTTTTTAAATCAAATTTATGACCCTGGACCACAAAACTAGTCTTAAGTAGCATGGATATATTTGTAGCAATTCTTCTTTTATGCCAAAATCATTAGGATGTTAAGTAAAGATAATTTTCCATGAAGATATTTTGTAAATTTCCTACCATAAATATATCAAAACATAATTTCTGATTAGTAATATGCATTGCTCAGAACTTTGTTTGGACAACTTTAAAGGGGATTTTCTCAATATTTCCATTTTTTTTTACACCCTCAGGTTCCAGATTTTCAAATAGTTGTATCTCAGGCCAAATATGGTTATTTCTTAACATATTTATTCAGCTTTCAGATAATGTATAAATCTCAATTTCAAAACATGTACCCTTATGACTGGTTTTGTGGTCCAGGGTCACATTTGAGAACTGAAATCTTGATTTTTAGCAAATAACAAATTAATAGATCTTAAAGATGTTACTGCAATGTTGTAAGAAGCCTATTTGTCTGTTGTTGCTTTAAAAACACTTTGACTTTGCCATTAAAATGCTGTTGATGCTTACAATATGACAACAAAAATAAAGAAAATAAAGAAATACATTTTCAGAATTCACTAAAGCTATGAATTTGTGTCATTTATGTCTCTTTAAGTAATGTTAACTGCAGACCTTATTTATTTTACTCATAAATCAAAAGAATAATAAATAAAAACCCATGGCTATGCTACACTATGCTGTACAAAATTATGAATGTCTCTTCAGTGCCTTTGTGCAAGGCCTTACTATATATAGACTATGACTACGAAATAACTGTTTTGTGTGAATTTGAAATAATATTTCACAAATTCCTCACACCCATGCTTTACACTCCTGTGCGTATAACACAGCACAAACATTGGTTTCATCAGCTGTCCCCATGCAGCAACGCATATCACCTTTACTCGTGAGCAAGTCCGAAATCAATTAAAACGCTGCAAGATGAACGGCGCCACAACAAACCCGCAGGGAGATTTAGGGCTTCATTACTTTGCTCAGTCCGATGAATGCGCGTCACTGCTCTCTGATTGATGCGACGCCATCGCATAATTCAATATGCGCCGCACCAAGCTGCTAATCTCCAAGTGTCCGGTAACTAATGGAAGTCTGCTTTTGTGATGTCTAAATTGTTGAGCACTGTCAAAAAGTTCTTCAGATGGTTGAGTCGTGTGCATCCCAACTGTGGGAAAATCTTACAGTCAGTGATAAAGATGTTGAAAAAAGCATTTATAAATAATAAATGGAGCCCTGGATAAACTCTTGAGATTTTTACACATGGAAACCTTCTGGCTTCTTTCTCTGTTCCTCAAGATCTTATAATTGGGGCAACCTTGTGGCTTCTTCCTTTATTGAGAATAATGTCCTAAGGTCTGTTGCTTTTTATGCAGTGAATGCTTATATCAAATTCTTCTTGAGTTGTCTGAGAAATAGCTAGAAGAAAAACACTGATCTTGTTTTGAATGAAAATCAAAACAAGCTCTTTGAAATTATATTGCATGAGAGGAGAAAGATTTATGAAAGTGGTCACGCACATTATGAGTAATTTCACTGCCCATGTCAAAACCATCTTGTAATTTCTGTATTTTTGAAAACTGTGATAACTAATATGTCTTGTGCTTAACACAGCTTACAGAAGTTAGAGATGCTTGAATCAGGTTTAGTTCAGTACAATAGAATATTATGACTCAAAATGTGCTCTACTGGTTGAGAGGCCTGTTAAAGCGAATTTCTACCTGATCTGACGCTTGAAAATGAACTGCGTTTTCAGGAAAATATTCCAAGATTTTTGTCCATATAGTGGATTTCAATGGGGATCATTGGGTTGATGGTCCAAGGTGCAATTTCAATGCAGATTCAAAAGGCACTACACAATCCCAGCCGAGGAATAAGGGTCTTATGTATCTAAATGATTTTTTACTAAACAAAAATAAAAACGTATATATTTTTGAATCACAAATGCTCAACTTGCACTAGCTCTGTGTCCATGACTTCTTCACCCATTATGTAATCACGCTGGAAGCATAAGCAGAAGTACCAACCCATTGTGTACAAAGTGAACGTGCAACGAAAGTCAAACACCCTTTATAAAAAAAGGATCCAACAACAATATTGGATGATTTTGAAGTTGGAGGAGAAAATGAGATGGAGAGGAACAGCTAATCGCATGTGACCTTTACAGCGTGATTACGCAGTGCACACACATCGCAGAGCTAGTGCAAGATGAGCATTTGTGTTTTTTTTTTTTTTTTAGAAAATGCTGGATAGTTTTGCTACATAAGACCCTTATTCCTCATCTGGAATTTTTTAGAGCTAGTTAAAGATGCATTGAAACTGCAATTTCGACCCTCTACCCGTTGGCTCCCACTTAATTTCTGTTTGACTGAAGAAATAAAGACATGAACATCTTGGATGGCACAGGGGTGAATAAATTATCAGGAAATTCTCATTTTGAAAGTGAACTAATCCTTTAACTAAACAGATTACTATATGTGACCCTGGACCATTTAAAATTGAGACTTATACGTTGAATAAATAAGCTTTCTATTGATATATGGTTTGTTAGAATAGGACAGTATTTGGCAAAATACAACTATTTGAAAATCTGAAAATCTAAATATTGAGAAAATAGCTTTTAAAGTTGTCCAAATGAGGTTCTAAGCAATTCATATTACTAACCATTTTTTTTGTTAAATGTATCACTGTAGGAAATTAAAAAATTAATAAAACTGATCTTTACTTAATATCCTAATGATTTTTGGCATAAAAGAAAAAACAATGATTTTGACCTGTACAATGTATTACAGTGTGTTACATTGTAATACATTACAGTACAAGAATACATTAGATCTATTAATTTTAGATGTGTTTCCTGTGTTTGCTTTCCTTTAACCTGATAATGTTGAATTTTCATATTTACATTTCATATTGTTGTATTTAATATTCAAAAACAGTAGAAACGTTACCGTATTCACGTCATAACATAGATGCATTTAGCTTTCTGCCCTATTGTTTTGCTTGTAACCTTAGTCACAGTGCACTGCTGCTTGCAGAAAATATGCAGAATAAAACCTGGAACTAAAACCAAGATGTTTTCCAGGGTCACCAATTCATCCTTTCCAGTACTATTAAGAATGAGTCATTATGAATCATCATTGTGGGATAATTCAAGACACATTTTTTTGTTCTTTTTCCAGTTTGTTTCAGAAACCTGTGAAATAGCTGACAGCTCTAAAGATCAGTTTGGTTGTGAAAATATTCAGCAATTTTGCAAGTACAGTAGAGCTCAAAACATCATTAAAAATGTCCACCAAGTAGGTGAAATTATGTTTCAGTTAACCATTCACATAAAATTTTATTGCCAATCTCCTTTCAGCAGTTTTACCAACATTGCATGTTTGTACACTGCAGTCCTGACATCTATCTAAACACAGCCACAAAAAAAAAAAAAAAAAAATAAATATATATCTATATATATCTATATCTATATGCAGAGAGAGGATAAAGTGCTATGACTGTCAGAAAAGTGCAGCAGGTAATTGATGAAGCTAAAGATGTTCTCGGTTTTAGCGTACTGGTGAAGATGACAGTTTTACGACATGGACTTTATTATATCTGCATCAGATGCCCTGTTTGTCATTTATTACTGCCAAGCTATCTTTGCCATGAATCACTTTAGAGATCACAAAAAACAGTCAAAACCAAAATATATTATAAAGCCATCCATTAACGGAGACTGACTGCACTTGAGGAAGTGACAGCTGAAGTGATTCTAAACGCTTTTGAGCATAACACCGACATAAACCATATTGAGTGGAGAGGAGGATGGTATTATCAGATTGTATTTGTTTTGAGTGCCACCTTCTGATCCAGCAGCTTTATTCAATTGAAACCAGCAGTACTGTTCTCTCTGTTGTTGGAATGAGGAGACATACGGCGCGACGTACGCGACACCGAGGCTTGTGTTCTCCTCCAGAGGGCTGGTCTGTCGTCCTCTGCTCCTCTCTGTGTGATTTTGGCATTAGGGCCACTTTGCTAATTGCACTCGGCTCGGCACATCCGTTCCCTTACTGAGTCACCAACTGCTACCAGGGGAAAAGAGCTCTCTATCCCTCATCAGGATCTCTTCTGCCTTCTTTTTTTTCAATCACACTCTCGCGCCCCATGACACTATATCCTCCAATTCACGCGGCTTGCTGTGAAAGGTTACGGCGACACATTTCTCTCATCCTCAAGCAAACATTAATTAGCGGAACCGTCTGAAGAGGAAACTTCTTTTTTTCGATTTCGAAAGGCTCTGTTCTTGATTACAGAATGTGGGGAGTTCAATAGCTTAGAGAAAAAACATTGAAAATCGTTAACGAGCGGCTTCGCCTTTCTGTTGTACAGAAAAATCAGCGCATACCGAATTTCCAATTCGCGTAAGCTGGGTTTTTGTGATTTCTCTTTCAGTTCTTCATGTTTCAGATGAGAAGGATTGATGGGAATTAGGAGAGATCAGGGCCATTAGGAGCACTAATCCACATGTAATCCAGCATCAGCCAAACTAAAGTTTCCTCTGGGAACTTGTGCTACTCTTGGTGGGGAAAAAGCACCTGCTTTTGGTACAGAAGGACTTCGTGACGGAGTGTGTATGATTTTGATTTCTAAAGTGATATCTTACCCAACAAAAAACTGCCATTATTTACTAACCCTTTCCAAACTTGTGTGACTTTCTTCTGTGAACAACGAAAGAAGACATTTTGAAAAGAACAGCATTAGAACTCATTGACTTATTGTATGGACAGAAACATTCTTTAAAATGTCTTCTTTTGTTTTTTTCACTAAAGAAGGAAAGTCATACAGGCTTAAGGGAGAAGTCCACTTCCAGTACAAAAATGTACAGATAATGTACTCACCCCCTTGTCATCCAAGATGTTTATCTCTTTCTTTCTTCAGTCGTAAAGAAATTATGTTTTTTGAGGAAAACATTTCAGGATTTTTCTCCATATAATGGACTGATATGGTGCCACTGAATTTGAACTTTCAAAATGCAGTTTAAATGCAGCTTCAAAGGACTCTAAATGATCCCACGCGAGGAAGAAGGGTCTTATCTATTGAAACGACTGATTATTTTCTAAAAAAAAATTACAATTTTATACTTTTTAACCCCAAATGCTCATCTCTGCGTGAACTCTGTGTATTTCGGTTCACGACAGTTTAGTTTTTGAAGTTGGAGGAGAAAATGAGTTCACGCAGAGCTAGACAAGACGAGCATTCGAGGTTAAAAAGTATATAAATTATATATTTTTTTAGAAAATAACCGATCGTTTCAATAGATAAGACCCTTCTTCCTCGGCTGGGATCATTTAGAGCCCTTTGAAGCTGCATTTAAACTGCATTTTGAAAGTTCAAACTCACGGACACCATGAAGGTCCGCTATATTGAGAGAAATCCTGAAATTTCTTTACGACTAAAGGCATCTTGGATGACAAGAGGGTGAGTATGTTACCTATAAATTTTTGTTCTGGAAGTGAACTTCTCCTTTAAACAACTTGAGCGAGTAAACAATGACAAAATACATTTTTTTGGGTCAATTAATCCTTTAATAAAATAGGAATATGAACCCAAGCTCACTGGAAAAATATATCTGTGGTGACATTTCTGCAAAAACAATAGCATTTCAACTTGCGCATATTGCATCACTTTAAAGTGATGTGGCTTTAAAAGTGTGTTCTGTTTTATTCAAGATGAATGTGATTCTCGTGATGTTGTGTTATACTGAATGTTGTACATATTAAATTAGAAATTAAATGCTTGGTGAGCAGCTAAAAGAGGTCAGTGCTCTATTGCGTTTAAAAAATAACGTACACTATGCTAAACCTAACTGAAATTGCCTGCAAAAGCAAACGTGAGAGAAAATAGGTTTACTGAAGCAGCCATGCCATTATAGACTGTTTCTGTGAGTCTTTGCGTTCTTTTGTTACGACTTGAGTTTCGGGTGCTGTACCGGGTGAGCTAGCGAGCAAGTTTACTATACATCTGAAAATCCATAAATGGTGCTGGTTATTACTGCGAATGTCCAAATGTATTTTTTTTTGTAGTTTGCGAGTCATGTACTATGGTAAAAGTGTGTTGGGAAAGTGTTTATTAATGAATAATTTTCTCTTCTACCAGTGTTCATTTCAGTTGGAAACTGGAGTGAATTTTATGCAAAAAAGTAGGCACGTTTTTCCAATGAGCCTGTGTTAAAACCAGTACCTGTCATGTTTTTCATTAGGATGTCTACTAGCAATACTGTATATTTACTCTGAAACAGCAAGAGAGGGAGCGTAATATGAATGCTGAGAAAGTGACAAGGACAGGAGAGAAAAATGGAGAGAGACGAAAGCGAGAGAATGAGGCTGACAGCTGCTTTGCCTGTGGCCATCCAGAGCGGCTGGTGTGCTGAGGAGCCTGTTTGCGCAACTGAGGCCTGACAGATAAAATTGCGGACGGATAGTTTGGATGCTGAGAGGAGGGGAATAAGTCACAGAGAGAAAGAGAAAGCAGAGAACTTTTCTGCTGTGTCTGCTAGCGCAGTAACAACGTCATCCATCATTCCTCTTATTATCATTAATTATTATCAACGCACCAGAGGCCCATTTACATCAAGCTCACAGAGAGGCAGAGAGGGGATTCCTGCACATTCACAGAGCTGCTGCAGTCTGTGTGTATGTGTGTAGGCGAGCATCTTTTTTGTGTCTGCCAACGGTGTTGAGCTTATTTCCAACAGGCCTAGTCTGGGCAGTGACATCTCAGAGTGTGGTATTTTTGGCTTTTTCTTTTTTGATTGCTTATGCAATGCCCAAGTGTCACAGGCATTTCCTGTTGCTCCCTTTTAAAAGGGCAAGTCGTAATGGCTAAAATGGCCCCACAAGGGCCTCCTGAATTGGCTTGTGTTAACACATGGGAAGACCTGCAATATTACTATGTATATTTTATTACTCACATTCTGTCATTGTCATAATTATAGATCTGTCTTTTGGGATATTTTCTAACTGTTTTATGGGCTTTGTTGGTTTTTGTTTACTTTTAAATATTAACAGTACTAATTTAATTTTTAAAAATTATATTTAACTGCAATTTGTTTGCATGATCATCATTTTTCAATTACTGGCAATCATATGATTTCCATGTACACGACTTGCTTTTTTAATAATATTTTGAAAGGAGATGCTCATCCAGACTGCATTAATTTTATCGAAAATATTGAAAACAGTGCTGCTTGCTCATTTTTTTTTCCAGTTTAGTTTAAATAGTGTTTTAATTGTTTATTTTTTTAATGTAAAAGTCTTAACTGTCAAAATGGATAGTTTAATGCATCCCTGCTGAATAAAAAAAGAACAAATAACAAAACAAAACCACACACAAAAACAAACAACTTACAAACCTCAAACTTTTAAATGGTATTGTGTATATATATATATATATATATATATATATATAAAGTATAAAAAAAGTTATATTAATTGTTTCAGAGTTTTAGTGCAGTGAATTGTTTCTATTCATGAAATAAAAATATCTCAGATAATTAAGTGTAGGATTTATAGTTCAGTAAAAATAGATTGGTACATGCAAACCTTCAATATAAATGTGTTTTATTGCTGTAGGGCCCTATAAAATCAGTTTTATTTTTTCCCAAGTTCCGTTTTATTTTTTTCTAATTTCCGTTTTTTCCATTTTAATTTTCCTGGATTCCATTTTTTCCCTCGTTTTAATTTTTCTGGACTCCTTTTTAATGGTTAAATTAAATTTTTCTTAATCAAAAAGCAGTTGGCCCCGATAGCCTTGTGGGCAGTGTTACACTATGGGTGTCCTGAGTTCGAAACATGGCTTGAGGACCTTTGCCAGGCCTGTCCCCTTCCCTCTCTCCCACTTTGCTTCCTGTCAGCTATGATCTGTCCTATCATAATAAAAGGCAAAAATAAAAACAAGCATGTCTAACTAATTAAAATCACGAAACCTATAAACAATTTAACATCAGTTTATTAAGTTGAACAAAAATTACATGTTTAGGGTCCCATAGAAATGTTTTATTTTTGCCCACCTTATGTTTTATTTTTACCAAATTCTGTGTTTTAGCATGTCTAATTTTTTGAATGCATAAAAACATGTTTAATTTATTTTTACAGTAGCCTTGTGAAATGTTTATTTTTCTCAGAAATTCTTTTAATTAACGAAAATGAAACAAATTAAATTTTTTGGCAAATAAAGGGGATTTACTATTACAATTAAAACGTTGAAGAAATATATGATTATTCCTTAACAATAAAGTGTTAATAATTTTAGTAGTAGTGGTAGTAGTATGTATGTACATTTTGCTGAACAATAGTAACGTATTTCTGCCGCAATGTCTTCACTTTTATTTTAAATTTCTGTGTGTATGATGATAGTTTTACATCAAATGAAACAGTAAAATGATCATTAAGTGATTCTCAGAGATGATTCTGGAGATGTTGTTCATGTATTTGTCCTCATTTAGTGAGAAGGCAGACGCTTATATCACTGCTCTGCGAAAACACAGATACATGCAGAAGTCATATTTAAACTGTCGTTTTGCGGCTTAATATTTACAAACATTAGTCCGTATCACGACTTGATTTAAGTGTAATGACCTACTTTTGATTAGTTCATCCAAACTTTGACAAATTCCGTGACATTCTGCATTAAACTGTAAATTCCATTTTTATGAATGGATTCATCCACATTTTCCGCACCCTGGAAATCATAAGGCCCTGTTGCTGTAATATACTACCGGTAATAATGATTACAGATATTTGCATATATCCATTTTGGGATACTTTCGAGTATATCAAAAACTATATCTGGTCATTTTACATTTGCTGCTGAAAAAAACCCTGCATGACTAGTTAGGATCGTCTTTATCAATGGTTTTAAGAGTTTCGGGCACATATCAGTAGTTTTGGAGACCAGCAAACCAGTCTGACCAAGCTGGGTAACCATCTATATACCAGTTTAACACCAACTTGGCCAGGTTGAGAGACCAGCTAAGACCATCTTAGGCTGGCTGTGGCTAAGTTTATTTTATTTTGTCCTGCAGGGTTCACTTTGAAGGAATTCGGTTTTCCTAAAAGCATTTTTGGTTTTTGTAAATCTCTTTCAGACAAGAGTTGTAAAGATATTCCCTATTCCCTTTAGAAGTGGTTTCGGGTACAAGATGAAAAGTCTGATTCGCCATGTCTTTTTTAAACATTTCCACCATACGTATCCTCCAAGACATTTTTTCTGTGTGCCTAAAAGCAGAGCCAACCACACTTCCGAAGCCATGCGGTCTGTTTGCGCTGCAGTTGCCGTGGGTCTCTATTCAGCAGATGATGCCTTGAATGATTCATGACCTGAGTAAACTACGGGGGGCACCTGGGCATGAGGAAACTCCCCTTAGGAGGTCTGCCTGTGTCAAAGGAAGCCAAAAGAGGAAATCAATAGGGGAAGATTTCTTCAGACTTTGAGCATAAGGGCATTGCAGGCTTCAGAGAGTGACTCAAAATCACTCCAATGCTGCACTGCACACTGTTCAGTGGTTTTGAGATGGTAGTGTAGATTCATATTTGATTGTTTTGCCTTTGATTTTGTTAAAGAAATATTTCAGGTTCAGTACAAGTTAAGGTCGAGAACACTTGTGGGTTGTTGTTTGTTGATTCATAAGCATTAAAACACTTATTCTGAAATATTTGCCACAAGATGTAAATGAGTGTTAACAAATTTAGAACTTTTTTCATCATGACAAGATAACTTCATAAACTAACTGTAAAATGACTGATTTAAACTGTAAAAATTAATGAATTTTAAAGCTTTAAAGCTCAGATAATTCACAAGTAATAATACACTAAAACTAAAAAAAGCTTTACAGATAATAATACACAATACAAATAATTCACAAATAATAATACACAAGAAAAATTACTGTAAAAATGATTTCAAGCCTTACAGCTCAAATAATACATATGTTTTAACAGAAAAAAATAAAGTGCTCTTATAAAATGATATGGTTTACATTTCCCCATTCACTTCCATTGTAAGTGCCTCCATTAACCTCAATTTGTTTTTTTTGTTTTTTTTGTAGTCAACATTATGCCACAAATGCTGTCAACTGCTAAACTTGTACTGAACCCATAAATTTCCTTTAATACATTTTTAACAGCCTTACATAGAGGCCAAAGCTACACAGCCAATTTACCACATTTGTATTTCAAACACTTTTTTTTTTTTATAGCATTTGAATATTGGATGATTGAAGTGCGTGGGTATTTTTGCACACTTTGCTAGTCCCACAATCTTCAATCAGTCAATAAGACCTCAGCACTCAGCTCACACTCAGAGCCGCAAGACCCAGCAGGCAAACAGTTCTCCAATCTCCAGGCCTCGTCGCCATCTCGTTTCGTAGCCTCTCTGAGTGCCCTCTCAATTGTTCATACCTGATCCTACGTCTCCATTTTCACCCTTGCTAACATTAATATTAAAACCTCACATCTTCTTTATTACAGTCTTTCACCTTTCAGCAAGGCCACACCGAACTCTCACTGCAGCCCTGCCAAGAAGCTGAAATTGGCTCTCGGTCTTTGCCCTGGGTCCTGTCAGGTGCAATATGCCAAACGCCAGAGACAAGGCTTCATTTTTGGCAGCAGTAAATGGGCCTGGCAGGCCTGGTCTTTTTATAGGTTTGACAGATGAAGAGTGAACATTAAAGATTTTTTTTCAGAAGCAAATCCTTCACCTGTGAGCTAGCTCTCGAAACAATGCTACAACGCTTGTTTAGAAAGTAATTAGCACACCTTGACTGAGAGGAAGTGTGCCGTTGAGTGCCAGTGTGCTATT
Source organism: Labeo calbasu (assembly GCA_019740295.1). Classification (NCBI taxonomy): domain Eukaryota; kingdom Metazoa; phylum Chordata; class Actinopteri; order Cypriniformes; family Cyprinidae; genus Labeo; species Labeo calbasu. Next base: position 12,382 of record JAHKKF010534216.1, read on the forward strand.
TTGGATTTATGCCGTGCCATTTTCACGCTGGTGGCCTTTTCATGTAGTATATTTGTTCTTTAATGGATTACGGTTGTTTGAGTTTCAGTCAGCCATTTGTGTGATGAAAAAATTGACATTTGCATGTAAAGTGCATTAAAATGTTAGTTTCAAATCATCACTTAAAGGGATTGTTCACCCAAAAATTACAGTTCTGTCCTCATTTACGTGCCCTGTGTGAGTTTAATTATTCTGTTGACACAAAAGATGATATTTTGAAGAATTTTAGTAACCAAAGAGTAGCTGGTAGCCATTGACTTTCATAGTATGGAAAAATACTATGGATGTCAGTGGCTACCAGCAGCTGTTAGGTTACCAACATTCTTCAAAATATCATCTTTTGTGTTCAACAGAGGAAAGAAATTCATACAGGTACATGCAGGGTGCGATTTGCCGGGGGGTATGGTGGGGATTTCCCCCCTGTGGTCTGTGCATCCCTGCCTATCCCCGGTGGGGATAAAAACATCCTGCGAACCCACTCCTAAGTCCCGATTTAAAGCAAATGATTCACGATACGCACTTTGTCGTCCCGTTCTGAATCAAATGATTCGCGATCTGATTGGAGCACTTTGAAACAGTGAATCATTTTGGGACGCAGTGGTTTGCTGGTTCGGAGTTTCAAAAAGCTCTGTTGATACTGTGTTCTTTGCTCGCTTTCTCTGTATAATTTATTTGTTGTAAGCAATGAAATCATGACAATTAATAGGCCTAATTTACAATGTTTTTTATCAAATTGTGATCCAAAATAAAAGTAATATATATGTGTGTACTGTGTATATTTATATGTATACACACACACACACACACACATCACTGCCTTGGAATTATAAGGTTCTGTCTGACATTTTTGTCAAAATTGAGTTATTCACATATTTTTAATCTGTGACAACTTATCTACATTATGTGATGTTTCTTTTGTAAGATGTGTACCTTTTGGGCATTTTTTTAGAAAACAAAAAGGGTTTTATCCACAGAAGTTTGTGGAACGCTACAACCTTGAAGCTCAATATTGCAAAAGTGCTCAGAATGCAGATAGAATATATATATATATATAATGTAAACACAAACTTTTATTTAGGATGCGATTACTCACAATTAATCAATTACACAGCACTAGTCCACATAATACATGTGTGTGCGCTGTGATATGTTTATATCATTCATATATTTGTATGACACATATGTGTATATTTAAGAAATATATATATAATACAACTTTGTAATATATAATACAACAATGTAACTCTATAAACCAACTGTAAAATGGCTGATTTAAACTGTAAAAATTAAATAATTTTAAAGCTTTACAGCTCAGATCATTCACAATAATAGACTAGTAAAACTAAAAATGATTTAAAAGCTTTACAGAAAATAATACACAATACAAATAATTCACAAGTAATAATACACAAGTAAAAATACTGTAAAAATGATTTAAACCTTTACAGCTCATATAATACAAAAGTTTTAACAGAAAAAAAATCCCACATATGTGTATATTTAAGAAATATATATAATATATATTTATAATTAATATAAATCATACATAAATATAAATACATATATACATGTATTTATTAATACATACAAGTATTAATACAAGTATTTCTTAAATGTGACCCAGGACAACAAAACCCAGGTCGTAAGGGTCAATTTTTTTAAATTGAGATTTATAAATCATCTGAAAGTTGAACAAATAAGCTTTCCATTGATGTATGGTTTGTTTTAAGACAATATTTGGCTACAACTATTTGAAAATCTGGAATCTGAGGGTGCAAAAAATCAAAATACTGAGAAAATCGCCTTTAAAGTTGTCCAAATTAAGTTCTTAGCAATGCATATTAC
>JAHKKF010534217.1:0-28607 GCA_019740295.1 Labeo calbasu
CACAGACAGTTAGTTATGAACACAGATCACAGACGGTTAGTTAGTCAGTTAGTTAGTTCTAAACATGAACAGAGACCACAGACTTCTGGTTAGTTACAAACACAGACCACTGACGGTTAGTTAGTTAGTTAGTTAGTTATGAACACAGAACACCAGTTAGTTATGAATACAGACCACAGATGGTTAGCTAGGTAGTTAATTAGTTAGTTATAAACATAAACAGAGACCACAGACTGCTGGTTAGTTACAAACACAGACCACAGACGGTTGGTTAGTTAGTTAGTTAGTTATGAACAGACCACAGACAGTTAGTTATAAACACAGATCACAGACGGTTAGTTAGTTAGTTAGTTATAAACATAAACAGAGACCACAGACTGCTGGTTAGTTACAAACACAGACCACAGACGGTTAGTTAGTTAGTTAGTTAGTTAGTTAGTTAGTTATGATCACAGAACGCCAGTTAGTTATGAATACAGACCACAGATGGTTAGCTAGGTAGTTAATTAGTTAGTTAGTTATAATAGTTAGTTAGTTATAAACATGTACAGAGACCACATTAATTTGTTAGTTAGAGACCACAGACTGTTGGTTAGTTATGAATGAAGACCACAGACAGTCAGTTAATTATGAAAAGACCATAGACAGTTGGTTAGTTAGTTAGTTAGTTAGTTATGAACACAGACTGCCAATTAGTTAAGAACACATACCACAGATGGTTGGTTAGTTTTGGTTGGTTAGTTAGTTAGTTATAAACATGAACAGAAACCAAAGACTGTTGGTTAGTTATAAACAGACCACAGACAGTAAGTTAAGTTCTGAACAGACTACGGGTGGTTAGGTAGTTAGTTAGTTAGTTAGTTAGATACGGACACAGACTACAGATTAGTTAAGAACACAGACCACAGATGGTTAGTTAGTTTTGGTTAGTCAGTTAGTTTTAATTAGTTAGTTAGTTAGTTATGAACATGAACAGAGACCACAGATGGTCAGTTAGTTATAACCACATGTAGTTAATTGCTAATGTACATGAGAATGTAGCACAGACAGACAGATGGACGAGTGTGTGAGGCTGATCTCTCACCGGTACACAGGTCTGGCGTGGATTTGAAGCCGTTGGGGCAGATACAGCGGTAACTACCCACCATGTCAATACACTGACCCGGACTGCAGATGTTTGGATTCTCAGCACACTCATTACGATCTGAGAAAGGAAGAGACAATCATCATCATCATCATCATATACACACACTATGAGCAATATGAGATGGGACATCTTCATTACACACACACACACACACTCACCGACACACTGCTGGGTGGGAGTTTGCCGGTATCCAGATATACATTCACAGCGGAAACTTCCAGGAACGTTCAGACAGTGAGCGTTCTGCTGACACACCGGCCCATTCTGACATTCATCAATATCTGCACACATGTCATTCACAGAGCATTGAGAGTAAATACACAGATTGGTAATCCTGTCAAATGTTTTTGTTCGTTATTGCAGATCTTAGTCTCTCAAGGGGCATAACATGGACTGTTATTTGCTAAAATACACTCTTATCAACGCTTCAGTTGACTGTACTATCATGTTTGTTTATTGTTTAAAACAATGAAATGTCATGAATGATGGTTTTAAATTACTAACAGACATCTCTGTTTTCATAACAGGCTGACAGACATATATGCAAACATATGATAATAATATTTACAGCTCTTACCCTCACAGATCAGCAGCTTGTCATTATAGACGAAACCCATCGGACATTCACAGCGGAAACTGCCGATCATGTTGATACACACGCCGTTCTCGCACACTCCAGGAATCTCACGGCACTCGTCGATGTCTGTGAATCACACAAACACACACAGAGGATGGATGTGAAGTCTTGAAGACACAGAACGGTGTGTCTGCATGTCTTTGAATGAGTCTGTGTGTTTACCAATGATTTGACCGGTGTAAATGTCAATGAAATATCCAGGTCTCTCACTTCCACACAGCACAGCGAACTCATCTGCAGTAGAGAACAGCGTTAAGATCATGACTGTGTGCTTGTCAGTATATCTGACCATTTTTTTTCTAGTCTTAAACTTAATAAAGCCAAATTTTCAAAGACTTTTTAAAGGTTTGTGTCTCAAATCCCTGACAATATTCAAAAAAATTCTCCAGCCCTACTCTTCTAGACATATAGATGTTTAAAACTTCCTTATTTGCTGAATTAATGAATGCATGAACGTTTATGTGCGTCTCACTGGTGCTGGGGACGGGACACTTCTCGCAGGGTTTATTCCAGGCCCGGCCGATGTTGTACGAGCAGCAGCAGAACTTCTTGGTCATGTTGAAGGTCAGCTCTCCATCACACGTGGCGTTATCAGAGTAGTAGTTCCTGTAGCACAAGCTCTTGCGCATATCTGAACACACAGCAGAAGAAACGCATCAGCGTCTGCACCGAAGGACGCCGCCGGCGTGATGCGTGTAGCGTGACTCACCCATGCAGTTGTTTCCTCCGTTGATCTGCATGTACTCCGGTGGGCAGATGCAGGTGTAGTTCCCTATGGTGTTGTAACACTGACCCGGACCGCAGATGCCGGAACGGTCACACTCATTCACATCTACACACACAATCAATCATTTTAATGAAAATGCATTCTAAACTGAGTCACAATGTTGTTGCTTCATGCAAAATTTTTATAACCATACTGGAAAAAACTTCCTCTGAGCGTGAAGCACTACATAAATAAAGCCGACCTAGCGAGAGAGACAGAGAGTGTGTGAAAGAGGAAGTGGGACTGACCTTCACAGATTCTGGTTTCTTCACTGAGTGCAAAACCTTTCGGACATTCACAGTGAAAACTGCCAAACGTGTTGATGCAGTTTCCTCCCTGACACAGACCAGGCAGCTCCTGACACTCGTTGATATCTGACACACAGACAGAGAGGTCAACATGCAGCACTGGAGGACGGATGTGAGCGTGTGCGTGTGGTGTGTGCTGTAGATCTACCCTCTAGTATCACGGTGATGGGATTGGGTCGGAACCCTTCGCCTCCAGGACAAAGAACCTTGTACTCCGCTGAGAGAAACAAACGACACATCAGAGAATGATAACCGAACCAACAACTATAATAATAATAACAATCATTAACAATAACTATAACATACTCATTAACAAATAGGGCCATTCTACAGAAGACAGCGTTGGAAACGTCTTGGAAAAAAATGTCTTTTTCCAAAAAAATTGTATGTATTTTATTCGCTATTTTATTACAAATTTTTCCAGAGGTAAATCCATAACAATTACATTTTAACAATATTTCAAGTGTAACTCATGAGATTTGTTCCAGACTGAATCCAGTTTTTCTTTGCAAAAGACAAAAAGTTGATCATACTGATTTCAAAGTCAAAGTTTGAACATACATTGAACCAAAATGATGAGACCTACAGTATCTACTTACACCTTGTAGCTCTGAGAGAGAGGGACACAGGAATATTTCCTGATCATAAATTTATGGGTTTAGTTCAAATCAATCTCAGCCAATGGACTAAAACATACACGGTAGTTTCATACACAGTTTCGATTGTGATGTGAAAAATGCAAGACATTAATAACATATATAATATATATATAAACTTCACTTTTTAAAAGAATCAAAAAAGTGTTTTGGAACAATGAAAAAAAAGATATAAAAATTATTTCAATATTATTTTCATAAGTTCAAATTTAGGGGTTAGGGTTCGGGACAGCCACCTCCCAATTGAAAGTACCCAATAAATGATGATTTTACATATGAAGAGTGTTTTTATTATGTTATCATGTTTTTATTGTGTTAGCTGTATTTTTAGTTATTTTTATCTTATATCAAAATAACCCAATTAATTGGAATGCAGAATGAAAAACATGATTTGTTTTTGCAAATAAACTCTTTATATATTAAGCTTATTAATATTTTAAATATTATTGTGGGTTTTAACAGATAATAGAAGGATCTTAATAAAAATCTAAGATTTAAATAAAAAATGCCTTTTAAATGTGTTTTTTGGTTGTGGGACAGCTGTTTCTGTAGAATGTCCCATATATAACTAGAATTGCAGGGAGTGAATCGAGAACTAGTGCATGTGTGCGTGTGTTTGTGTGACTCACTGGAGTTGGGCGTCGGACAGGCCTCGCAGGGCGACCCCCACGCCTGACCCAGAGAACAGCAGCAGGACGCTTTGGACACGCCCACACCGATCTCCGTCGAGCAGTACAGACTGTCCGAGAAATCACCACGATACTGCACTTCCAGGTAGCAGTTTCCAGAGCGAGTGTCTGCAAGACAGACAGACAGACAGACAGACGACATCATGAGTGCCGCGGCGCATACGCCGTCGGCTGGGGCTGTTTAGGGTTAAGGTGTCTCACCGACGCAGCCCACTCCAGTGGGGTTGAGCTCAAAGCCGAGCGGACAGTTGCAGATGTAGCTGCCCGGCGTGTTCAGACACAGGCCGCTGATGCAGGTGGTCGGGTTGGCGCACTCGTCCACGTCTGACACAGAACAGAGAGAGAAGAGCGAGATGAGAGGACACATCACCAGTGTTGGGGAAAGTTACTTTTAAAAGTAATGCGTTACAATATTGCGTTAGTTACTTTTTGTGGAAAGTAATGCATTATGTTACTTTTGCGTTACTATTTGTCACCTGAGCCGGGCTTGCTTATTTATTTTTAATAACAAAAAGACCAAAAGTTAGATTTTTGGCAACTGTAAACGACCTTTCACACCAAAAGTGAAAGCACTAAGCCTCAGGCTCCCAACTTCTCTCAACCAGTGTTGGGTAAGTTACTATAAAAAAAAGTACTTAATTACTAGTTACTCATTACATTGTAACATGTATTTAGATTACTGTACAAATTACTCTCTCCAAAAATTATTTAATTACTTTCTAAATCCTATATCAACCTTGACAAGTTAATGAATAATATAAGGATAGACATGAAATTCTTTCAAATAAATAATACATAACCACAATTTAACCACAATTTTTTTGAAATTCAGATTTATACATAATCTGAAAGCTGCATAAATAATTGATGCTTTCGATTGATGTATGGTTTGTTATGATAGGACAGTATTTGGTTGAGATACAATTTGAAAATCTGGAATCTGAGGGAGCAAAAAAATCTAAATATTGAGAAAATCAAAAAGTTCTTAGCAATGCATATTACTAATCAAAAATTAGGTTTTGATATATTTACAGTAAGAAATTTACAAAATATCTTCATGGAACATGATCTTAATATCCTAATGATTTTTGGCATAAAAGAAAAATCGATAATTTACAAAGTGTTTTTGGCTATTGCTACAAATATACCTGTGCTACTGGTTGTAAATATACCTGTGACTGGTTTTGTGGTCCAGCGTCACAAATTATTCTGGTCACACTTTTACATTAGGGTCCAATTCTCACTATGAACTAACTACAGTTTTGCCACAATATGCACCTAATTACTGCTTATTTACACTTAGTAGTTTTTGACAATTTTAAGTTTAAGAATTGGGTAGAATTAAGGATTTAGAATAAGGTTTTGCAGAATAAGACAGTAACATGTGCTTTTTAAGTAATAATAAACAACCAATATCCCAGTAACATTCATGCTAATAACCAGTGTTGGGGAAAGTTACTTTTAAAAGTAATGCAATCTAATTTTTCGTTACTCCCTAAAAAAGTAACTAATTACATTACTTAGTTACTTTTTATGGAAAGTAATGCGTTATGTTACTTTTGCGTTACTTTTTAAATCTGGGCAGGGCTTGCTTGTTTGTTTTAATATAAAAAGTTCTATTTTTGGCAAATGTAAAAGCCCTTTTACAACAAAAGCCTCAGGCTGGAGGAAAAGTGAATCAATGTCTGTACAGTAGACCGCAGAAAATGAAAGATCAACACTCTTCAGCAATAAAAAAAAATGAAAATTGCAATTTTTTTTTTTTAATGAAATTCTGCTTATTAGTATGGTTGAATTGGATCATCGAAGGTCAGCACCAAATATACTGGTTAATAAATCGGGATTAAACACATAAAGGATATTTGTTTTATTTAACATATTTAATTATTGCATTTTTGCATCATATTCTGAGTTGCATTTAATTGTTTTTTTATTTTGAGAAAAACTGAATCCGTTTTTTTTGTGAGTGAGATGAATTAATGCATGTTCACATTTATTCTAGAACTGAAGTAGCATCTTACTCCTGATTTCTCTCAACATGGGCACAGGAGAGATTTCAATTAATAACTGGGGAAAAAAGTAACTGGCATTACTTATTTGAAAAAGTAACATTACATTAACAGTACATTAAAAAGTAGTTACTTTACTAGTTACTTGAAAAAAGCAATCTGATTACGTAACTCACGTTACTTGTAATGCGTTACCCCCAACACTGTTGACAACCAACAAGTTAATAGTGAGAACTGAACACTAAACTACACCAATGTTCTTATTTAAAAAGTGAAGAGGGTACATAAAAAGCATGCAATTTAAGGTTAGACTTGTAAATCCACTAATGTAATGTATTGTATGGTCTATAAATGTTTTACAGTCTGTATTAAGTTTAATTACATAAGAAGTAACTAATTAAATTACAGAAAAAATAAGAGAAATCCCTTACTTCTTCAAGGAAAAGTAATTAAATTACAGTAACTAATTACTTAGTAACTTGTTACACCCAACACTGCTCTCAACATGCGGTCAGGAGAGTTGCCAGTGACTAAATAGGGAAACAAAGCAACTTGCGTTACTTATTTAAAAAAGTAACATTGCTAAAAGTAATGTGTTATGTTACTAGTTAATTGAAAAGGTAATCTGATTACGTAACTCGCGTTACTTGTCACGTGTCTGGTGCGTGAGCTGATCCCATACCTGTGCAGTTTCCTCCGCTGCGGTCCAGCTCGTATCCGGGGTCACACAGGCACCGGAAGAGACCCGGGATGTTGCGGCAGCGGCCGTTCACACAGATGTCTGCAAACGTGCACTCGTCTATGTCTGCGGAGAAACACACGCAACAGCTGTAACGCATTATGGGCCTTGATCTGGAGGAACTGGACTCACAGGAAACTGCAGAACCGCACGGCTCTGAGGCACAAACACACATAAGACAGACAGACAGAGGAGTGTCTCACCTTCACAGGCTTTCCTGTCTGCGGTGGGGATGAAGCCCATGTCACACTCACAGCGGTATCCACCCGCGATGTTCAGACAGTGTCCGTTCTCACACAGATTCACGTTCTCCGCACACTCATCCGAGTCTACAGGACACACACGTGTGCATTAACAGCAGCATCACATCACACGTGTGAATGAGTATGTGTGTGTGTGTGTGTGTGTGTGTGTGTGTGTGTGAGAATCAGTACCGACGCAGTAGAACCCGTCTCCAGAGAATCCCTCTTTGCACAGGCAGCGGTAGGAGCCCATGGTGTTCATGCAGTCCGCGCTGGGGCTGCACAGGTGCGTCCCGTTAGAACACTCGTCCAGATCTGAAACAGGAAACAGCTCTGCTGCACACCTGACCACCATCAATACAAACACATCAGATCATGAGCAAGAGTTCGTACCTGTGCATTTGATCCCGTTCCCGATCCAGCCCGAAGCACAGCTGCATTTGAAGCTGCCGGCGGTGTTCGTGCAGGTCGCGTGTCGGTCGCAGTTATGAGCGCCGATCTCACACTCGTTAATATCTAAATCACACACACGTGAAGAGAGAGTCACAACCTGAAAGTGTAACCAACTTTTTTGCATATTTTTCAAATATGCATTTTTTTTTTTTTACCATGATTCGTTTGCCTTTGTTTCTCAGTTGAGATCAAAAGTTTACATCCCCCTTTCAGAATCTGCAAAATGTTAATTATTTTACCAAAATAAGAGGGATCATAAAAAAGGCATGTTATTGATTATTTAGTACTGACCTGAATAAGATATTTCACATCAAAGATGTTTACATATAGTCCACAAGAGAAAATAATAGCTGAATTTATAAAAATGGCTTGTTTCTTAATACTGTGTTGTTTCCTGAATGATCCACAGCTGTGTTTTTTGTTTAGTGATGGTTGTTCACGAGTCCCTTCTTTGACCTGAACAATTAAACTGCTGCTGTTCTTCAGAAAAATCCCTCAGGTCCCACAAATTCTGTGGTTTTTCAGCAATTTTGTGTATTTGAACCCTTTCCAACAATGACTGCATGATATTGAGATTCATATTTTCACACCGAGGACAACTGAGGGACTCATGTGCAACTATTACAGAAGGTTCAAACACTCACTGATGCTCCAGAAGGAAAAAACATGCATTAAGAGCCGGGGATGAAAACTTTTGAACAGAATGAAGATGTGTGCATTTTTCTTATTTTGCCTAAATATCATATTTTTTTCATTTAGTAGTGCCCTTCAGAGGCTACAGAAAATACTTACATGTTTCCCAGAAGACAAAATACGTTTAATTTACCCTGATCTTCAAATTCCAAAAGTTTTCACCCCCTCGGCTCTTTCCTGCTGGAGCATCAGTGAGCGTTTGAACCTTCTGTAATAGTTGCATATGAGTCCCTCAGTTGTCCTCAGTGTGAAAAGATGGATCTCAAAATCATACAGTCATTGCTGAAAAGGGTTAAAATACACAAAAGTGAATTTGTGAATATTTCTGAAGAACAGCAGGCACTTTAGCTGTTCAGGACAAACAAGGGACTCATGAACAACTATCACTAAACAAAAAAAACACAGCTGTGGATCATTCAGGAAACAACACAGTATTAAGAATCAAGGGGGTGTAAACTTTTGAACGGGGTCATTTTTCTCTTGTGGACTATATGTCTATTATGTGAAATATCTTATTCAGGTAAGTACTAAATAAACAATACTATGCATTTCATACGATCCCTCTTATTTTGATAAAATAATGAACATTCTGCAGATTCCAAAAGGGGGATGTTTTGGACTCAACTGTAATTGCGAATGAATGGCTTCAAGAAAAGCAAAGCTGTTCTGTCTTTAAAGGTTCAGAAGTTATTATTAAAAATCAATTTCACAATGGTGAATGAAGCGTTTACTTTGCACTCTGTTGTGACACATATACGGTCACATGACACGTCGTGCTCCCGCCACATAGCGAACTCAAGTTCACATCTGGTGACCCGTGAACACCACGTTTGACCATGTGAGCGGCGCCGTCCCGGAGCGTGACGTCATTTCCTGTAGCAGGGCCTGAAATAATTGCGTCCGCTTAATCCCAGCGTCCCACGAGCGGTCAGTGTCCGTCTAATGAGATTGTTTAACGAGCGCGTTGCTGAACGTGTCTGATGAAGTTCAGCTGCGAGACCTTCACATTCTGTTCCTCCACGGAGTCTCATTAGACCGCAGCTCTCGGTCTGTCCTCAAATAACCGGAGCGGAGCGACCTCTCCGTCTGCCCGTCCCGATAGCACGCTGAGCTTTTATTAGAGCAAATCTAATCCGCAAAATATGCGCAGCACACGTCCAGCTGACACAGAATCAAAGTGATAAAACCAGAGAGAGGAAATAATGAAGCGCTTCAGTGTTTACTCCAAAATAAACCACTTAACTGGTCTGATGGGAACTGAGCTCAGATAAACAAGCTCATCAATAAAGACTCATTATCACGCCAGTCAAATTACACAGAATTAAAGCACAAACACGTGAAGTGCTGAAAGAGAATAAAACTGCATGACGAATGTTTCTCTAGGGCAGGAAGATCATCATGATCTGTGGACTGAACAACTGAACAAATACACAGCACATGACACACTAATAATGAATAAAACACTTACCGAAAAATGAACTCATAAACGTGTAAAATTAAAATACACATATTAGGTTACGCTTTATTCTAAGGACCAATTCTCACTATTAACTACTTAGCATGCATATTCCTGGCATATTGGCTGTTAATATCTAATATTTTAGATCCTTTAATAAGGATTGTGAGGAAATTATAAGCTTACAGAGGCAAAAGTAGTAATTAATAGTGAGAATTGGGACCAAAAATTACTTTAAAATAAAAAACAATCAAAATAAAATGCTTACTAAACATGAATTAATTCATAAAAATTACAAATTAAAAAAACATTAAAAGTAAAACTTTACTAAAAATAAATTAAAGTTTAAAATGTAAACAATTTCTAAAAAATAAAATAAAACATTAAAATAAATAAAAACTATAAAAACACAACAAAATAACTAAAATTAACATGAAAACAAAACAGATAAAAAATATATTACAAATATTAAATATATATCAAAACATATATATTAAACATTAAATATTTAAAAACTATAAGAGCATCTTAATTAAATAAAAAAATAATCAAAGCAGCATAAACATGCAAATATGTTTTTAAATTATCTTAAAATCTTAAATTATTTTTATATTTATAATTACAAATTAGTGCTGTCAAATGATTAATCACGATTAATTGCATCCAAAATAAAAGTATATATGTGTGTATATTGTGTATATTTATTATATATATATATATATATATATATATACACACATATACAGTATATATATTTAAAATATTTATTTGTATTTACATGCATATAATTTTATTCATATAATTATTATTATATATGTGTATTTAATATATAAACAATTAGATTTTTTTTTAATATATCCATGCATGTGTATGTATTTATATTATATATATATATATATAAAATAAATATATAATAAATATACACAGTGCACACATTATAAATATTGCAGCTTAAAGCGATTCCCTTCTCTTCTATTTCTATTCATGTTTCAGACTTCAGCTGACACAGAGATTCATTTTTAACTCACCAGAGACATAAAAATCACCTTCACTGATCCTAAAACACTGGAAAACACTCTGACATGGCGTGTGTGTGTGTGTGTGTGTGTGCGCGCTGACCCCTGACCTTGACTGCACCCATGAAGCTGACGCCCACTGATGACATCACCCTATTTACACGTGCCCGACGGGCCAATTAAAACACACGTGAAGAGGAACGCAGATGACCCTGAAACGCTCATCCATCACCGATTCAGCTCTCCCACAATCCAACACAACTCAAATAAATGATCTTCAGTTCATTACCATCAGACGTCAGTCTCATCACGCCTGGAAAACATCACGTTAAATGAAGCTCGCGTCTGATTCGCGGCAGGACGTTTATAAATGACACACATTAAAATCATCACCAGCGAAAATACACAGAGAAACAAACGGCTGCAGATGTGCGTGAAATGCTTTTAGCATGAAAATGTGAAAGAAATTAAAATGAAAAGCCAACAGAAAGAAATACGAACAGGACAGAAACACACGCAGACGCGAGCTCGGAAGCGGGCCAGAGGATTCGGTCACACAAACACGAGGACGAGCGCCGCTGCCGCCCATCTGCTTCCACTGCCTGAGCGGCTCCAATGGGCCGTTTCATTAGCCGCTGATCAGCGCTCAGGAATCTGGGCCGAATTTCTCCCAGCTCAACCTCACGTGCAAATATCCCGAGCTGGAGCTCCGAGAACATGAGGCGCCTCGGGATTCCTGCGCGCTGACTCAGATCAGACCAGGAAAACATGCTTCGAAAACACGGAAAATATTAGCGAGAGAGAGAGACTGAGACTGAGAGAGAGACGTAGAGACAGAGCTCAAACTTACAGTACCTAACAACCGCCCAGAACACCCTAGCAACACACCGACAACCTTATGAACCACACAGCAACACCCTAGCAACCGCCATCAACAATCTAAGTAAGAATCGTGTGGCAGGAGGCGCTGTTACGCATCTTCTGCAACAGTGTTGAATATCGCAATCAAAACACGGTGAAGAAGTAAAAGGGTCTTTCTACGAAATTGGTGCCTTTTCCATGTGGAAAAATTGAAAAATAAAAAAAGTTTAATCAACATTTTTTAAATATCCATCCATGAAATGAAGACACCTTAAAGACCCAGGCTATGTCATTTATTATTCTACGACTATTTTTCTACCTCATGTTTTGGTATTTTTGTCAACCCTGTTACCGACACAAGCGTTACTAGATACTATATACTCATATGCCACTGAATGATATAGGCATTAGCTCAATAATATACCCTTAAAATGTTTGAATTTTACACAGACAATCTTTAAAAACAGGGTCAAACCTAATCAATGTCAGCCCTGTTACACACATCAAAACCTGCTGCTCTAAAAAGCATTTGCTAATTGCTAGCTAATAGTTACGTTCATAAAAGCACATACTGTACACTTTGAAAGGATTTTACTAGTATGTACTGATTACATTAAATGTAATAAATGTTTACATTTACATTTTAAAAATGGTAACAGTATTGACAATTAAGTCACTTGAATGTACATTATTTTACAAGGGTTTTTTGATGAGGGTAACAGGGCTGACATGAAATCAGGGGACACCAATAAAATGATTCATATTTTATAGAAAAAATGCATACTTGTGCCAAAAATATTGCTTAACAATGAGTCTATATTTAGGACTACATGCAAATATGATTTTATATCATTTTCCCTTCATTTTGCAAATTAAAAGTCCTGCTGAACAAGATAAATCAGTGAGAGACTGGCCAAAAAATGTTATTCAAATTATTTAAAATAATATTTAATTGACTTTTTTTAAATGTAATATTGATGAAAGCATACATTGTATTGTTATGTTTTAAATTGCACATTTATTTGTTGTTATATTAAAAATCTATGTTTGATTAATTCTTAGGGACCCAAAAGGCACCAATTTCGTGGAATGACCCAAAAATAAGCGATCGTGTATGTGAGGAGATTAAACAACATATAAACCAAAACTGCCTAATGCTACAAATGAAATCAGGAAGCGGTACAGGAATGAGAAAGCTTGTTTTTATGTTTTGATCATCGTTCTCAATCTGATCCAGATGTAGACTGACAAAAACACCATTTTCTTCAGGTGGGTCCTCCCCCCTTAGAAAATTACTGGAGTATATGCAATTTTTTTTGTAGTATGGTGCCTTTTAATATGTATATTGCGTCTATCCAGTAACGTCACAACACTACAAAAGACAGCTGCTAAAACGCGTTTCCAGTGGCATAAGCGGTAAAGCGAAGAGCTAGTTTTTTTGACGCAAACAACCCGAGTTCGTGTCCGTCTGTTGCCGAAATCGGTCTTTTGCCTTTTCACATCTCATTTTACATCGGAAAGGCATTTGTTTTCAATAAAAATAAAAATGAAGGAAATAATCAAAAAGTTTGAAATAATCGAAACACTCAGATGCTTCGTTTACTTTGCTGTGTTACAGGAGTGCAGCAGGTGCGAATATTCCCTAAACACATCCAGTAAAGACAGCGGTGCGGTCAGGACGCTTCCTTTGAAATATGTTTGATGATTGCGCCCGCTCCGTCCACTCCTCCACCCCAGATGCTGCCGGTTTATACGCGTGAGCATGGAGCTTAATCTATTAGCGCATTCGTCATGTGGAATGGATTTGACTGATGTGCTCTAAAAAGTGCGCAGACATATTCGCCGAATTAGAGACGGTAAAAGTGGGTGGGTCCGATATCATTGGACTTCAAAAGTGGGTGGGTCCTGTCCCCCCCGCATTCGATGGTTCCGACGCCCATGTCCAAAATGTTGCTTTTTTTTAATTAAACTTGCCCACATTCAAGTGTTGATTTAAAATGATTGCATGAAGCTAAAATAAAACATGTTTTTTTGTTTAAAAGCAGAGTTCAGTTCAGTTCTTTGTTTTGACATATTGCATGTTCAGATATTCATAAACAAAATATTCTGGGAGGCATAAAAGTTTTGTGAAAATGATCAAAAATGCTGGTGGTGGCATTTTATAAGTAAAAATAAAAAGGACTAAAACTTTCATTTTAAAATGAAAACAGGACATTTAAAATAAAATATAATTCAGAACATGAACAAAAAACTACAACAGTTTATGAATGACAAACACACACTAGAATGAAGCACTGAAGAATGATAACTATCATGATGAAGTTCTAATAAACGTTCTAGAAGAGTCAGCAATTGTGTGTGTGTGTGTGTGTGAAGGGCGTCTCACCTGTACAGCCGGTCGTTCCTTTCCTGACGGAGAAGCCAAGGTCACAGTGACAGATGAACGAGCCCTTTGTGTTTTCACACTTCCCGCTCAGACAGATGTTTGGATTCAGCTCACACTCGTTCACATCTGACACACACACACAGATTCAATAAGAGAACGCATGTACTGTATGAATGTGTGTGTACTGTAATAGTATCAGCACACTACTTTGACATTGACCAGTACTGAATGAGTACCATATTCATACATTATGACGGGGATTCCCAAACATTTTTATCTCAGCTGAACACTTCTGAGAAATTAAGTTCATGTTTCAATCGTTTAACAACACGCTTGCAAGTTCATAGTTCTCTGTTGTTGATTAAAATTACAAGACGTGCAAGTAAAGAAATAAAATATTTCATTTTTTTTTAATTTTAACATTTTATGATTTATTAGTTTTTAGCATTTTATTTAGATGTCTTTAATTTAAACTTTTTTGCTCTTTTACATTTGTGTGATTTAATTCATTGTTAGCTTCTTATCACCTCATCAACGTCAGTTTGGGAAACCCTGCGTTACGGTCCACACACAGACCGCCAGTGTACTTCAGATAATACCATGGTATTACCACAGCACATCTCCACATATCCATGCAGGTGATGAATGAGCCTCATTAATGAATGTGCGTGTGATTTACCCAGACATGATTTCATATCCTCGGACGACATGTAGCCGTCAAAACACAGGCACTGGAATTCGCCGGGGATGTTGGTGCACTGACCGCCGTGACAGATGTCAGGACTGTCCTCACACTCATCGATATCTGCACACACACCAGTAGACAGAGGTCAGTACAGTGTGAGTGTGTGTGTGTTTGTAGTGTGTGTGTGTAGTGTGTGTGACCTGTGCAGCTCCTGAGGTCGGGCATGAGGGCGTAACCACGGCGACAGCTGCACTCGTAACTCCCCTCTGAATTCGTGCAGAACGTCTCACAGCCGCCGTTCTCAATGGTGCATTCATCGATATCTGAAACACACACACACACACTGAGTCACATTCACACGCATCAGATTCTGTTTAAAGTCTATAGTTTGCTTACAGTAATAATGTGGAGCTTATACGCATTCAGACATTGGAATATTCCTGTATGCGGCTGCTGTAAGTATGTTGATCAACATGTGTGTTTACTTTCCTGCTGTTATTTCCCGAGAGATTCCAGATGTGGTGTTGGTTATATGATATGATCATCAAGCGGTCCAGTCCATTTTAATCTTCCTCATTTATGGAATGATTATCTATATTTCAAAACCAGCGGTTTTTGTTTTTGTTTTACTTGGTTTAACAAGTGTTGTGTTTTTGTCACGGTGCACAACACATTTTGAATTATTCTCAGTATCATCTCAGAAGCTCTCTGATCTAAAACTGATGTCTAAAGTACATTATAAAGTACATGTGCAAAATGATTATATATTCTTGTTCCTGAGAGTCATATGTAATGATCAGGATTGCTCAAAGATACATCCTAATACAATCCTAAATCTTCTTTAAGGAGCACAAATGTTAATATGTGACCCAGGACCACAAAACCAGTCATACGAGTAATTTTTTTGAAACTGAGATTTATACATCATCAGAATAAATAAGCTTTCTATTGATGTACGGTTTGATAATATTTAAAAATAAGGACAACTATTTAAAAATCTGGAATCTGAGGGTGCAAAAAAAATCTAAATATTGATAAAATCACCTTCAAAGTTGTCCAAAGTTGTTCTTAACAATGCATATTACTAATCAAAATTAAGTTTTGATATATTTAAAATACGAAATTTACAAAATATCTTCATGGAACATGATCTTTACTTAATATCCTAATGATTTTTGGCATAAAAGAAAAATCGATCATTTTCCCCCATACAATGTATTTTTGGCTATTGCTACAGATATACCTGTGCTACTTAAGACTGGTTTTGTGCTCCAGGCTCACATATAGTGCACAAAACATTTCGGCTTCCACACATGTCGTTATTTTAGTTCACTTGGATGAGAAAGTACATCTTTTTTAAATTCCCCCGACTTCAGGTTTGATTTCCTCTAGTTTTAGGAGCACATTTTCACACATCCATGTGACATTCTGCTGTAAAAATTATGAATTTGAGATTTCAGTGGTTGCAGAACTAGAACACTGACTTTAAAACACGAGCAGCCTGTTTAACGCACAGGAAACCGTAACGACAAACTCAATTAGGATTGTTTAAGCGGCGAGAGCTGCTGTCTGGACTCACAGCGCGAGTGACGTCAGACGAAACACAGTGATTCATGTGGGAAACGCCACGTTTAATATGAGCATCTGTATGTCTTACCGACGCACGACAGTCTGTCTTCGGTGGATTTGTAGCCGGTGTTGCAGGAGCACTGATAGCGTCCGATCATGTTCACACACTGACCGTTCCTGCACAGCTTGTCGCTCAGTTCACACTCGTTGATATCTGCAGAGAAAAAAAAACGAACAAAACACACAATAAACACGATAACCAAAAACTGAACTCAGGATGTTTACAAATGAAGGTTTTGGTTAAAATTTGCAGTCCAACAAACTGAGGACTTTCCATCATCACATTGACATGAAACACACACACACACACGTGTACTGACCCAGACACGCGGAGCCGTCAAGAGCGATCTCGTGGCCCTCCGGACACTCGCAGCGGAAGCTGCCCTCGGTGTTGATGCATTCACCTCCTCTACAGAGCAAAGGGTTGCGCTCGCACTCGTCGATGTCTGGAACACAGGACACATTACTCAGGACACTTCTGATATCACACCTGTAAATAATGAAACGTGACCGCAGACGTCACACTGTCAGTCCCATCTAACTAGGCCTGGGCAACTCTTCAGATTTTATGGATTCATTCAGATTAGGGCTGTCAGTTTAATGCGTTAACTTAATAAATAGTTAGGAAAAAATAACACGATTAAAATATTTTAACCCAGTTAACGCGCTGGCCCCGCCTCCAGACCTGTACGTCATCTTGTATTTCATATGGTTGACTGTTGACAAATATGATGCAGGGTAACAACATAAATGCAGTTATGCTCTAAAATTCAAGATACTGGCACAAAAAAATGCCCCGTATGTGTTTTCTCTCATATATCACATATCACACGATATCACATCAGCAGCAAGAGCAATATATGACACGAGTGCTGATTTTGTCCCGATCTATCACGAGCTTAAATGTAATTTTATTCAACAGTTCAGTAAATAAGAAGTTGATATTTTAAACACAATATTATGTGTTTTTGTTCATTTTTGCAGAGAACATATTACCTTTGAAGCCACGGCAGAATTGTTGCGCATCTCAGAGCAACACAGCGGTGTTTAGTTTCTGAATGAATCCGCGTTTTGAACGAAGCGTGTGAATCAATGATTCAAAGGCCCATTCATAAAAAGAGCCATTTACTTAATTCCTGAATGAATCAGACGTTTGATTGAATCAAATGAATGAATGACTTATAAAGACATTTACCACCACCTGCTGGCAGAGTTAGTTTCTTATTTAGAGCAGCCTATCATTTCTATAAAACAATAATAATAATAATAATAATAAGAGCATTAAAGGGATTCACCAGTTCACCAAAAATTAAATTCTGTCATCATTTACTCACCCTCATGTCATTTCAGACCTTTTTTTGTGGAGTATTTTGTAGACTGTTGGTAACAAAGCTGTGTTGGTTACCCATGACTTTCATTACATGAACAAAAAACACTGAGATGTTTCTCAAATGATCTTCTTTTATGTTCTATAGTTAGTCTGTTGCAGCCTAAATGTTTATGTGCAATAAATTAAATGTTGAATCAAATAAAATATTTCTTTTTAAAGCTGCAATTTGTAATGTCTGCTTTCTCATTTAACACAAAAATAGCTTTAAATAATCTTTGTGGGTATTTTCACAGTCAATTTATTTTGATTTAAATTTATTAGATTAAAAATTGTAATCGACTGACAGTCCTAATTCAAATGTAATGTACTGTATTGTCATGTTTTTTTTTAAATCACAAAGAATCAGTTCTGAATAAAAATATCAGCAAAGATTACAAGTATACACACTGTCAATCATGTTTACATAAAAAAAGCAATGGAAAAGCAGAAAGCTGTGCAGAGACACTAGTGTCTGATTGACTGAAAGTTTCTGCTGTTTTCATTTACGGGTACGAATCGCTGCTGCTGCTTTTATACTGACAGACATGAAGACTTTGAACTGTCTTGACTTTTAAAGTTGACTTATGAAACTTAATGTCTACACTTTGGCTCAAAAATATTTGGCATTTTTCTTATTTCATATTATTTCACGCACATTTTCTGCAGAGATATATAACAAATTAATTTGTTTTACATTTACACCATGTTAAACTTCATACATGCTGCACTTTGAACTGAACTTTTGTTTTTTATATAGAACTTTTTTTTTTAAGTTGAATGTTACATGAATCATGTTGTAGTTTCATTTCGAAATTTGAAATCTTGAACCGGTCAAACTTTCTGAAAAACCGTGTGTGAGCGTCTCACCCATGCAGTTCTTCATCATCATGAATCCGCTCTCGTATCCGGGGAAACAATCGCACCGGAAATCGCCGGCCGTGTTCACACACGTGCCGTGACCGCACAGATCGGGAGAGATGCGACACTCGTCGATATCTGTGAAAACACACACACGCAAATAAAGGACATACCCACACACCAATCTCAACCAACCCGATGACCTCAGGATGACTTAAAATAAGACAAAGCATGAAAACACATTCAAACAACTAAAAATCATGATCTTAATTTAAGTTGTTCAGTAAAACTGGCACTGTATGTTGTGTAGGCAGTGTTAGAAATTCATAAAATACTAACACTCCAAAGTATTTTTATGATGAACATACATTTTACTAATTATGCCAAGCTCTAAAATACTTATCAGGTCAAAATTAAAAGTAAAAAATATTTTTAAAAATTTATATTTTTCAGAAATGACTTGAAAAGTCATGCTGATTTATTGGTTTAAATTAAAACCTAAAGAACATCCAGCTCTCACAATATCTGGAAACCTGAAGTTTAATTATTTTAAATATAATTATAATTTGATTTATTTATTTTAATCTCTATTTTAACACTTTCTGTAAATCAAATTAAATTAAATTAAAATATTAAATTAAATTAAATTAAATTAAATATTAAATTAAACTAAATTAAATTAAATTAAATTAAATATTAAATTATTCTGATTTATATAGTCTGAATACATAACTGTGTCAGATGAATTAGAGAAAATGTATTGAATATTACTGTGGACGGTGAAGAACCGTCAAAGTGTCAAAGATGTGAATCACTGATCTAGATTGAGTTCAGTTCCATCTGCTACTAACCAGCATGACATGGTTGTTTTATTTTACAACCATACATAGCCTAAATAGTTTAGCCTTGTTTAGACACGATGATTGCGTATCACGTGACACATCAGCACTCATTAGTGTTCACATGTGTTTCTGAACCTCATTTCCTGCATCTGATCTCACCTGTGCAGTTCCTTTCATCAAAGTCCAGAGCGAATCCGCTGTCGCACCTGCAGCGGAAGCTACCGATGGTGTTCCTGCAGCGTCCGTTTGTGCACAAGCTGTGAATCATTTTACACTCGTTTATATCTGTGGAGAAAACGAACAATGACGAGTCAGGACAAACGAATTAACTAAATGAATGTGTGAGTGTCAGTTCTTCAAACTGAAAAGCACATTTTCTGTACCACCTCTTTTCTTATTTTAAAACTTTAACATTTTATACTTGAAATATGCCTTAAGAACATGTATGAGTTAGGGTGCAAACAAATAACTGAATCAAGTGAATCAAGTTCACAGATATGAATGAAACCGCTCAACCCGTGCTCTGTTTTCGGCTGAAATGAGTGTACGCACCTTTCAGGAAGGGTTTGCCGTTGATGAAGTCTCCACGGTGGGAGAATCCGGGCCGGGGGCAGAGCTGGCCGTATTCCGGCGTTCCTTTCTCCGGACACTCGTCACACTCCGGGCCCCAGGCCACGCCCACGGAGCAGCAGCAGGCGTCCACGCGGTGCCGGCCGGGGATCGGAGCGCCGCAGCGCTCGTCTTCGTGCGTGAGGTAACACAGCTCCGTGCGCAGGTCTGCAAACACACACACGTGCACAAAACACATTCACTTTTGCAAAAACTGTTTCATAAATGCTTCATAAAGCTCGGATTAACAGTTAAACGTGTATGTTAATGAATTCCTGTCATTTGTAAATAAGACACATGCATGCTCATTTACAATCAGCATGATCCCGCCTATGTCATTTGCATAAATGCAGAACGGTCTAGCTGTCCATATGCAATAATAAAAAAGATTCAATTAAAGGGTCAATTAGAATAAACAGATCCACAGCTGTTCTCAGTTGTTTTTATGTAGCAATGAAATTTATTTTCCCATTTAACTGACTGGTTTGAGGGTTTTGTGTGCAGACTAAAAGACCCCAGATTTTAACACCAAATTATTTTATTTCAGTTACATTTATTTATAACAAAAAAGTGTTTATCATTTCACCATTTATGCATTTTTTCCACGCCAACATGAATCAAACACAAACATGAATCTGAAAATTGAAGTCAGAAAAGCTTTACAGGTGTAAATGTAGATGTAGTCATTATAAATGCATCTGCAGGTGTTTCGTACGTACCAATGCAGGTTCTTCCAGTGGAGTCCACCGTCATCCCAGTGGGACACTGGCAAATAAACGACCCGTCCGTGTTCACACACTTCCCATTGATGCAGACGCCGGGAAACACCTCACACTCGTTCACATCTGCGCACACACACACACACACACACACACGTGAATCAAGTGTACATTAAAGTCTGAACGCATGAAGACAGAGAAGCGTGACGTGAGATCTCACCTTCACAGACGGTTCCCTTCGCCCGCGCGTAACCTTTAGAGCAGAACGGATCTGAAACACACAAAACATGCGTTTACCAAACAAACACAGAACACGGATCAAAAAACAAGCTTTACAATCATGATTAAGATTCTTTAATGTTTCTGAAAGAGTCTCTTCTGCTCACCAATAAAGTAAAAAATTTTATTAAAAATTAAATATTATTATATTTTTAAACATCTTTTTTTGCTATGTGAATATTTGTTAAAATGTAATTTATTTCTGTGAATTTTCAGCATCATTACTCCAGTCTTCAGTGTCACGTGATCCTTCAGAAATCATTCTCATATACTGATTTGCTGCTCAACAAACATTTCAGATTTTTATCAGAACATGGTTGAACATGGTTCTGGTTTCCTCACCTGGTTCACATTTGGCACACGGTGAGCCCCAGGCCGCCCCCATCGTGGCGCAGCAGTGAGATTTCAGCGTCGCTCCGTTAATGTTAATCTCACACTGTCCGTTCACCACCTTCAGCCAACACGTGCCTTTAGTGGTCTCTGAAACACGCAGAACGCATGAGGCTTTAACACGCATGTATGATGATGCGTGAAGGGACAGGAAGTGAACTCACCCACACACAGAGTTTTTGAATTGTCCAGTGTGCTTCCCGCAGAGCAGAGACACGCGAACGACCCGGCGCTGTTCTTACACTCGCCGTTCACACACGGGTTACTCAAACACTCGTCGACATCTGAACACACACACGAGAACATCAGATGGGATTACAGCATGTAAACACTCAAAAATGATTCAAATAAAATCATTCTATTCGTCACTGCAACACTTTGAACACTCAAAAAGATTTTAGAAATAGAGATTCACTGAATCAGAGTTTTATGTCAGTTACTCAAAATGGACAGTTTGAACTGGCAAATTTACTGTACCACGTCTTTTCTTATTTTAAAACTTCAACATTTTATACTTGAAATATGCCTTAAGAACATGTATGAGTTAGGGTGCAAACAAATAACTGAATCAAGTGAATCAAGTTCACAGAAATGAATCAAACTGCTCAACTCGTGCTCAGTTTTTTAGCTGAAATGAGACGCTATGGAAACATGTCCATCTGATTATATTCATACGTGACCCTGGACCACAAAACGTAAGGATACATAAGGGTACATTTTTTGAAATTGAGATTTATACCTCATCTGAAAGCTGAAATAAAACATTGATGTGTGGTTTGTTATGTTAGGACAATATTTGGCTGAGATACAACTATTTGAAAATCTGGAATCTGAGGAGGCAAAACCATCAAAATGTAAAGAAAATCTTTAAATCTTTAAATTTGTCCAAATGAAGTTCTTAGCAATGCATTTTACTAATCAAAAATTAAGTTTTGATATATTTACGGTAGGAAATGTACAAAATATCTTCATGAAACATGATCTTTACTTAATATCCTAATGATTTTTGACATGAAAAGAAAAATGGATAATTTTGACCCATACAATGTATTTTTGGATATACCCGTGATACTTAAGACTTGTTTTGTGCTCCAGAGTCACATATATTATGTAGGTTGTGTGTGTGTGATTGTGTGTGTGTGACGTGACCCACCTTCACACACCTCTGTCTCGGGCTGGAAGGTGAAGCCCTTTGGACAGTGGCAGTTGAAGCTGCCGGGCGTGTTCCTGCACACGCCGTTCTCACACAGGTGTCTGTTCATCATGCACTCGTCCACATCTGAAACACAGACGCACACGCGTGATGCAGACGTCTGCGCTCTGATCACGCTAATGTCTGCAGAGATACTGACCGACGCAGGTCTTCCCGCTGATGTCCACCTCAAAGCCCAGATTACAGTTGCACTTGTACGTTCGGAGCATGTTCTCGCACACGCCGTTCTGACAGATTTCAGGATCCAGCGCACACTCGTTTATATCTGAAACACGCAGAGAAACATGTATGTGAACATACATCCATGCAATTAGTCTCACAAAGAACATATTCAGCTCATATTTCACCCATAAATCAGATGAAAAAATGAGAAATTGTTAATTTTATGCATACACCTGTTAAAGTAATAGTTAATGTAAATTTAATTATATAATTTATGTAATTATAACACTTGTTAAATAAATAAATAAATAAATAAATATCATGTATCTTATTGTTTGATATTTACTATTTAATTTGTATTTAAATATTTTATTATATACACAAATTTCTTTATTTTTTGAGTGAAATTTGGGTAATTTTTTTTTTAAATATTAGTATTTATCTTGTATGTTATTATTAGATATTTATTATTTAATTTGTATTATTTGTAATTTTTATTTATTTAAATATTTTATTATATACACAAATTTCTTTATTTTTGAGTGAAATCTGGGTAATCTGTAACTGATAATGAATAAATTGAACAAACGTTTATTTTATTGGTTACATTTATCATATTATTTTTTATATCATTTAAATAACCATTAACTATAATTATATGATTTAACAGAATAATACAGTTTATTAATTAATTTTATAATAGAAAAATATGTAATTATTAACATTTTTGTTGTTATTATTATTATATTAAATATACAGTTGTTTAGTAATTCAGACTAATTCTATAAATTATTTATTTATTCATTCATTTTTCAGATTTGGGGGTAAATTATAACCTTCTTCAGAGTTCTTTTCTATACATGTATGTGTGTAAGTGTGGCCGCACCTCTGCCGTCACTCGTGGTTCCTAGGCCGTGACTGCAGAGAGCCGAAAACTCAGCTGGAACATAAACACACAATTTAACAACGTATTTGCAGATGCCAGAGCACTTTAAACATGGCTGAAGTGTGTGTGTGTGTGTGTGTGTGTGCGTGTGTGTGTTTAAGGTTCCAGTCATACACAAACACACTTCAAGCTTCAATCTCAGACATGCTGAACCTCTCAAGGCGCTGATGTCATCCATGATGTCATGGTTTCCATGGCAAGGAGAGGTGAGGAGTGATGTGTGGGAGCTGCTGCTGGTCGGACGCTGGTGCAGAGTCACGCTACACCCGTGTGTGTGTGTGTGTGTGTACCTGAGTTGAGCGGCGGGCACGGCTGGCAGGGCTCTCCATAGGCGTACTCCACACTGGCGCAGCAGCACTCGGATTTGGTGACGGCGCCGAAGAACGGGCGCACACACTGACCGCGCTTATAACCGCCGTAACACGTGCTGCGCATGTGTGTGTCTGCAGGAGAGCAAAAGTGTCCTCAGCGTCGCATTCAACAACAACAACAACAACAACATGCCGTGATAAACAGCCATTGACTAAACGACTGCAGAACAGCATTTCAACACTCAGAACAACAAACAAAACCCTTAATGAGACACTGAACAACAAACCACACGTGTGTGTGTGTGTGTGTGTGCATATGCGAGTCTGCACAACAGTATGTGTGTATGTACGAGAGTATGCGTGTGCGCTAGTGTGCATGTGCGAGAGTATGCACGAATGTGTGTGTACGAGAGTATGCATGAGTGTACAAGAGTCCGCGTGTGCGTGTGTGTAAGTGTGTGTATATGAGTATGCATGCGCGAGTGTGTCTGTATGAGAGTATGCATAAGTGTGTGCGCATGTGCACAAGTGTGTACAAAAGTATACATGTGTGTGTGAGTGAGTGAGTGTGTGTGCGTATGTGGCTGCACTCACCTACGCAGACGCGTCCGTTGATCCCCACGGCGAGTCCCGGCATACACTCGCAGCGGAACGAGCCCTCCGTGTTGACGCAGTGACCGTTCGTACACGTGTTGGGAACCTGACACTCGTCCACATCTGACACAAACACACACAGAACACACATGACACGCTACACACACATCTGCACACATGATGAGCGTCAACAGGACACCTCAAACCTGATCAAAACCCTTACAGATAACTAATCATACAGCTAACAATTCATATCTACTAAGAACATTTTGTTGTTCTCTGAATGTCTTTTTAAATGTTTTAAAAACGTTTATATGAACATTAATGGGATAGTTCACCAAAATGAAGATATTTTGCAAAATGTGGGTAACCAAACAGTTGACGGTACCCATTTACTTTTTACGGAATGAAAAAATATCTTTTGTGTTCAACAGAAGTAAAAAAAAATACTTAAGCAGGGTTGAAACATCAGGAAGAGGAGTACATTTTCAGTTTTGGCGAACTGTCCCTTTAAGGGAACATGTAAACATTATGAGAATGCTATTTTTGAATGTTCTCTGGATGTTTTGTAACAAATAGTAATATTTTAAAAATGTCCAACTATAAACAGGGTTCCTACAGATACTGTAAAATAGCATTCCAGGACTTTTCAAGCACTACTTCTTTGATTTTTTAAAGGACTTCAATCAGAGATCTCACTTGTGGTTTACTGTTTAAGAAAAAAAAAAGATTCGTGAACCATCATTTCAGATCAGGACTCGGAGCGTGGTTCGCGAATCATTCAATTCGCAGAATGATTCAGGATCCCGCTCTGAAATTTTGATTCGTGATACGCGCTCTGAAGTCCCGATCTGAATCAAATGATTCGCGATTCAAGGTTACGATCTAATTGATTTGCAAAGTTCCAATCTAACCCTATCTGCCCTAAATAATATTGAAAATGACTACTATCACATAAAATTAAGGATGGACAGTATGCACATCGGGATGCAGGCTAAGTCAAAAACGCAAAGTTACGATCTAAGTCAAATGATTTGCGATTTGAAGGCCCGACCTGAATCAAATGATTCGCGAAACGCGATCCAATTGGAGCGCTTCGAAACAGTGAATCATGACGCAATGGTTTGTAAATCATGACAAGTGATGTCGAAATTTGAAAATGAATGGCTCTTTTAATTCGATCTGGTTTTTTGCTAGCGAATCACTTGAAATGAAAAGAACTAACGAGTTTGAATCAAGCGGAGCGGTTCCAGCGTAAATGACTCACTCAATTGATTCGGTTCATCTGTTCCTCTTCTCGCGTCATGTTTACACAACACTGTCAGTACTTCTACTGGCTTAGCTCCATAGTTTTATAACATTAACTGAAATAGGCAAATACATTTATTTCTTAATTTTTTTATTGCTTAAAAAAGATATGTGCTTGTTAAAATAAAAATTAAATACTTATTTCATAGATACATTGTTTTTCAATAACTCAATCACTTTTCAAGTACCTCTTCAGGAATATTGCTATTTTCAAGGGTTTTCCAGGCCTTAAATGTCAAAAAGTCAAATTCAAATACTTCAAGCATTTTAAGCACTTTGTACGAAACCTGTGTAAATAATGTTTTTGTGCTAACATTTGGAGAACATTATTAAAGACCAGGTAGCTCTGAACATACCATCAACGCTACTGGAAGAACATTTGTTCATAACTCCCTGTTATCTGGGATGCTCTTCACTACACCATGAAAAAGAACAACAGTAAGTATCTAAAACACATTAAAGTATCATGACTCAGGTGTGAAAATGAGTCTGATTTGTGGATCTGCTGGATCCATCAGCTTTTATCACACAAGAAAGAGCTGCTAAACATCCGCTCATGAAGTCAAATCTTGATTTTTGGGTGAACTGTTCCTTTAATGTGAGATCAGTAATACACATAATTTATCTGAGCTCAGACTCGCTCTCTGAGACTGAAGCTGAGAGCAATCAGTATGATTAACAGTGTGTGTGTGTGTGTGGTTTCCTGTGTTCTAGACTCGTTCCTCTTGAGACTATACAAATCATTAATGAGCAAGTACATCATATGCATGACTTCAGATGTGTGTGTGTGTGTGTGTGTGTGTTTTGAGGTTTGTGCTTGGAAGGCCCAAATATGTGAAAAGGTCCTCAGTAATGTTCTGATTTTGATCTCTGTGTGTCTTTGTGTGATTGTTTAGGGCTGGTTAGTAACTGTGTGTGTGTGTGTGTGTGTGTGCTCACTTACCCACGCAGAATCGTCCAGTACCATCTAACAAGTATCCAGGTTTGCAGATGCACTTGAAGCTGCCGTCCTCATTGATGCACATGCCATTCAGACAGATGTTCCTTATCAAACATTCATCAGTGTCTAAAACACACACACAACCAAACAACCAAAACACTCGTCAGGGTTCAACAGGCATCGCTTCATGAACATCCAGCACTTTTTCATGCACCTTACATATAATGTCTGTTTTCCCTAATTTACTTTTTATTTCTAACATTCTCTCTATATATTAATTCCCATTATACAAATTAAATAAATGCAGTCTTGAGTACCCTACAATGACATGAGAAGACCTAAAAACCCAGTTTCTGAAATAATAACAGCCTTCTACTGATAATTCAGTACCTACTTTTGAGAAATTGCAAATTCTTCTTCCTTTAGAGACTGTTATTAATCTGTAGCTGATATTCCAGGTATTCTGGAATGTGTATTTCTAAAATCTAAATGTAAGCACTTGTGCAAACCTCGCTTAAAGCACTGTAAACACGTTGTTTACATTCAGTTTAACCCCTCCCCTGAAACTAGACCACACCTACTCTGACTCCACCCGTTCACTTAAGCCCCACCCATCCAAACGTGTCCCGCCCACCCAGACTGTCCACACTGATCAGTTCAGAGCTGTGCACCGCGATCGTTTACAGTGGTATTTATGAAACCTGTTTGGAAACAATCAGTATTTTTGCACTTCTGCAGTGAAGTTTAGCCTGTAGTGTCCCATCAGTGATAATACAGACATCACTGGTTTAAAAGCAGACGCTTGACTAGTTATGACTTCTACTCATGTCTGTCTCTAAACTGCAATGCATTGTGGATCACGGCTGGACGTCTCACCTTGGCAGTTCCTTCCATCAGCTGAGATCTCAAAGCCGGCGTTGCACACGCAGTGGAAGCTGCCCTCCGTGTTGACGCAGCGGCCGTTGTTACAGATGCGACCGTTGGCCACGCACTCATCCAAATCTACAGACAACAACCAGATGTGAGCGCGTGTGCATGTGTGCACGTGTACGGGTGCAGTGTGCGTGCGTTTGTGTGCGGTTACCTCGACACTCGGTTCTGGTGGCCGTGCTCTGGAATCCAATGGGACACTGGCAGTAATAGGATCCGGGCGTGTTCACACACTCTCCGTTCACACAGAGGTTCCGCTCACACTCGTTCGCATCTAAACACACGCATAAAACACGTGATCAAACGCTCGCCCCAGACCCCTTCCACACGTATGATATCAGGCGAAACACTGACCGATGCATTCGCCGCGGCCGTCCAGTCTGTAGCCCATGTTGCACTCGCAGCGGTAGCTGCCCAGCGTCGGCACGCAGCGGCCGTTGATGCACAGGTTACGAAACGCCTCGCACATGTTCGTGATGTTCTGAGGCAGGATGACTAAGACAGACACAGGAAAATGTCAGGCTCAGAGTCTACTGTAGTTATTATAATTAGGGTTATTAGAGTTAACTAAGACTAAAATTAAAACCGTAAAAAATATTTTGGTAAAATTAAATTAAATTAAAACAACTTTTTTCAACTAGTTTCCAAGGCAACATTTCTTATTTTAATTTGATTTGACGTACTAAAATAAAAAATAAATGTAAAAAATTGTAAAAAAAAAAAAATATATATATATATATATATATATATATATATATATATATA
>JAHKKF010534218.1:3487-15215 GCA_019740295.1 Labeo calbasu
AGCCAGTGCTCCACACTGATCTAATCTCATCATCATCCAGTCTTCCTGGAATGACATGAAGACACAGAACAAACTGAAACAGAGTAAATCCAGAAGAATTGTGGCAACGTTTCCAAGATGCTTCAAGAGACCTACCTGCAAAGCTACCTGAAAAATTTTGCACAAGTGCACCTAGGGCAAAAGCTGCTGTAAACGCAAAGAATGGTCGCACCGAATGTTGATTTCATTTAGTTAATAGAAGGTAATTGATAAAGAAAATCTATTTATGACAGCATCCTCATTTTACAGCATTTTTACACAAGTGCCTAAAACTTTTAACAGTGCTGCAGCTTTAAAGGTATCTCTCACATAAATGTTTGATCATGCAGTGCATTTTTGTTTTTAGAATTGTGCAATTATTGCACAATAGCTTACACACAGCACAAATCTGATTTCCACAAACACATTTATCCATTATTTTGATTTCAAATCCAAACATTGTTATATGCTTTTCAGCATATTTACCGCAAACAATGTGCTGTCACTTTAATTCAGAGCGTGCAGCAGTGTAGCGATCTCTACACTGCTGCAGATACACTGCTCCTGGAACGCACTACTAGACCGCAACCGTGTGCAGCTTGAACGCTTTGATCTGTTAGCATAAGAACGGATCTGAATGACCTGGAGCAGTTTGCAAAAGAAGAGTGGTCCAAAATTCCATTAGAGAGGTGTAAAAAACTCATTCATGGTTACAGGAAGCGACTGATTTCAGTTAGAGTTTTTTCCGAAGGGGGTGCTACCAAATATTAAGTTAAGAGTACCAATAGTTTTGTACAGTGCATTTTTTGGGTTCTGTGTGGAACTGTATCAGATTTGACTTTTCTTCTCTGTTTTTTTTGTGTTGTTTCAATGCAAACAAACAAAAAAATAAACATGCGAGTACCAAAACATTTGCAACCGCAACAATTTTCTGAGAGAAGCGTTGCATTTTCTGACAGAATTGCAAGGGTGCTGATATTTTTGGCCATGACTGTATATTGTTTGAGCTCAGTTTTGAATTTGGAGCTGCTCAAATGGTTACATGATATACTAAATGACATTATAAAGTTTGATGATGATGTTATCATGTCAGTGACATGTTAGGGTAGGATGATTTGAAAAATAATGAATACACTTGACTTGTGGTATGAACAAACGTACAATGTTTGTAAAGATTATCATTACCTGACACAGTAGCAGGCAGTATAGCTTGCCCTACCAGCCCTTGCTGCAGCAGGCTGGGGTCATATTGGCCTGCGAGCACTGAGTTTCCTGGGATGTAAATGTTAGGATCTGTGGTGGCAGTCGGTAATAATCCCACAGACGACTGAGTGTCCACGGCAGAGGAGGGATGCTGAGCCTGGGGAACGGTCTGGACTTCTTGTCTTCCTGAGCTTTGTGGCTCAGTGCTGGAGCTCCGCTTGGCCTTCCGGTCAGAGGGCCGGATGTGACCCTGGATGTGGGTCTTGCGGTGACCAGATGTCCGAAAGCGGAGGTCACAGTGGGGGCACTTGAAGGGTTTGGAGCCAGTGTGTAAACGCATGTGGACCTTGAGACTGCCCTTCGTGGAGAAGGATGTGTTGCACATGTGACAGCTGAACAGCTTCTGCCCTGCACAGAAACATGCACATGAATCTTTTAAGAGGTTTAAATACTCAAAGTTGAGTCAAATATGAAGACTCATTTTTGGAATCATCCAAAGAAAATCTTCTGATTCTTCATCTATTTGAGTTTCTCAGGCAAATATTTAAATTATGTTTTGGTTGTTTTTTGGTCTGTTGCAGCACTGAAAATAAGTCTTAGGAACCCATTTTACCCTCACAAGGGTTTGAAAACCAGACATAAAACAGGCTATTTATACCAAGTACAAATAATGTTATAGATAGTATTTCTACTTGAAGTTATTTGTTCCTTAGTGTTCATTACAAGCATTCATTAAAAAAAATCTAAGAAATTGTGCTAATAAATGTATTACTTTATAATTTGATTAATTATTTGTTACCAGCAAAACAACTGTGAAACGGTTTCAAAGTAAATCCTACACTAGTTTTTTTCAGTGTATTACTCATGTCTGTAGAACAACCAGTATGGGACAAATTAAATGCTGAGCTTTAAAACTTAGGGTCAGTGACACCCAATACCGAACAGGAGTAACAGTGATAGCTGACTCCGCTACAAAATATAAACATAAACGCATGCTCTACACAAACCTATAGATTTCTATATACAACTCACCTGAGTGTGTCTTCACATGACAGTCCAGTGTGGATTTCACTGTGAAACACTTTCCACACTCATCGCACTTGTACGGTTTCTCGCCAGTATGTATCCGAATATGTCTAAAAAAACATTCAAAAGGCAGCTTACACTCAAGCTAGACATTCAGCAATTTAGATAAAATATCTGATATGGTTACTGTGAGTGCATTGGCTGACTTTCATTGGCTTTATTGGTTACACATTTACTCATTTAGCAGATACGGTAACACTTTAGAATATAGTTCTGTCATTAGTGAATAACTACACAGGAACAAATGACTAATGCACTATTAACATTCTAGTAACTACTATTAACTAACAAGAAATTCTGATGAACTAATCAGTAAGTAATAGTGCTCAGTTGAAAGTAGTAGTTCACTATTAGCTAATCAGTAACTACTATTTTTTCACATCTCCCAAAGAACTACTAATAACTACTATATACATGTTCATAATTAATGTGAATGATGCAAAATGCATAATTAACTCTGAAGTAAAGATCATGGTAATCCACTAGTAAAGACTCAGGTAATACCAAATACTTCAGAAGGAATTACTATTTTTTTGGATTTGTATTCTAAAGTGAAGATCATGATAACTCTCTAGTAATGACTGAAATCATTGTAAGCTATTGAGGTATATGTACTGTTTTGGATAGTAATGACTCAAGTGTTACTACATACTTCAGAAGGAATTACTAATTATTTGGATCCGTATTCTAAAGTGAAGATCATGGTAACCCACTAGTAACGACTCAAGTGTTACTAAAGCCATCGGAAGTATGACTATCCACAACCTTACAAAAACCTCAATAGTTTTCAATGACTTTAGTTGTTACTAAGGAGTTATCATGATCTTCACTTTAGAATACGAATCCAAATAATTAGTAATTCCTTCTGAAGTATTTGGTAATATCCTAGTCATTGCTAGTGGGACACCATGATCTTCACTTCAGAATTAATTATACATTTTGTATTATTTACATTAATTATGAACCTGCATATAGTTGTTCTTAGTAGTTCTCTGGGAGATATGAAAAAAATAGTAGTTATTGATTAGCTAATAGTGAACTACCACATTTAACTGAGTGCTATGACATACTGATTCGTTAATCAGTTTCTTGTTAGTTAATAGTTACTAGAATGTTAACAGTGCATTAGTCATTTGTTACGGTGTAGTTATTTATTAATGACGGAACTGTATTCTAAAGTGTTACCGCAGATACTTTTCTCCAGAGCTACTTGCGCACAAAATACTTCTCCTGTTCACCAATGAAAAACACGTGTCATGCACATTTGCTCATCGTCAACACACTTTCAAGAGTAATCCCTATTCACTTGCAAAAAATCATTTTTGTTCCCACACTTTTACAGGGTTTTAGTTAAACTCTACCTCAGATGTACAAGCCTTTCGCTTTATTTTGCAACATATTCTGTAATATCATGGCTATGACATGTGTCATCTAAACCATGAAGATGTCTAAGCTAACCATTTAAGCTGTTTTCCTCTCTATTACATGACAAAACACAATATATGCAATTCGCAATATTCTATGCATCAATGTCAAGATAAAATTTACAGACATTTTATATTAGCTTATACCAGGGGTGCCCAAACTCGGAGAGTTTAGCTCCAGCTTGCCTCAACACACCTGCCAGGAAGTTTCTAGTATGCCTAGTAGGAGCTTAATTAGCTAGTTCAGGTGTGTCTAATTGGGGTTGGATCTAAACTCTGCAGGACATCGACCCTCGAGGACCAAGTTTGGGCACCCCTGGTTTGTACAGTAACATGTAATGTATGTAAGATGATTACCTCACCAGGTCACTGGGCTTCTTGAAACTCTTTGGGCAGTACTGGCAACGGTTTGCAAACTTTGGCTCTATGTTAAGCTCAACACATTTGTCTTTAACTTCACTGATTCGATCTCGTTCAGCAGCTGTCTGGGCAAGAACCTTCTCTGATAGAGATGCCTCATCCCCTGGGTCTCTCTTTGCCAGCTCTGCTGTCTGCTCTTCAGTTAATGTGATGATACCGTTGCGGTTTCTTTTCATCCCTGAGCGGTCTGATCCATCGTCCTCCTCACCGGCTTCATCAGTTTCCAAAACTATGGACATCAACTTCATGTTAATTAACATCAACATGTACAACTTACAATGCAATCATACACCCTAAAATGACTTTAAAAATAATTTAAATGGTCATGAATTGTACTTTTTTTCCCTGAGTGTCACTTGTGTTTTTACATCAAAAAGTGTCATAATTTAGAAATGTTCTACCCTGATGTAAACTCTATGATTTAGACACTGTTGAGTGCACAAATTATTGCAGGTACAACCTGTACTGTCACAAATGCTTTTGTCATAACTAACACAATGCAAACACAGCGTCAATAAGAGATTCACTGTGCACTGTAGACAGCATTACCGATTATAACGGGAGTTATATTAAAGCAATTTACTAAAAATTGTTTTGTAGTAATCAATATTATTCCACAAATCCTGTTGATTGGGCTAAACTTGTACTGATTCAGGAACATTCCTCTAAGGGTAAATAAATTAACTAAAAAGGGCAGACTGAGTAATGAAAGTGCCTTATTATATTATGAATGCTTTAGGAAGCTTTTAATGTAAAGATACAGCAGAAATTGATGGTGACGATGCCTCAGTTTGTCAGTACCTTTGGGACCTACAGCATGCAGGAGTTTCATGTGTTTCCTGCGCAGCATGACGGTGCGGAAGCTTTCCTCGCAGACTGTGCACTTGAAGGGCTTTGTGTTCAGGTGGATGATCATGTGTCGGTTCAGACTACCGTTAGTGGTAAAGCAGGTGTCACAAATGTTACACTTATAAGCCTTCACTCCTGCGAAAGCAAGAAGAACAGTCACAGAGTGACCGTAAAAAAATTTTTTTTTTGGTAACACTTAATCAACTAAAAATGACCAATACATTTTTTATTCATTTCTGTTATTATACTTAATGAAATAATATTAATATAACAATATAAAAAATAATATTAATTAAATATTATTAATAGATACAACTTCTGATTTTAATCTATTAGTAAATGTTAAAATTTATGTTAGAAGTGCTTTAGAAGTATTTTTAAAATTTATGTTCTATGCTTTAGAAGTATTTTCACTGTTAGTTTATGTCACCTGTGTGTGTGTTCAGGTGTGATTTGAGCACTCCAGCAGACACAAAGCTCCTCCCACAGAGGTTACAGCGATAAGGTTTCTCTCCAGTGTGAGAACGCACATGCTGCTTTAGGTGACTGGACTTTTTAAAGCTCTTATCACACATACTGCACCTAAGAAACAAAACACATATTACTGCACAAACTGAACTAAATGCATGTAGCAGTAGTACAACCATTTTTTGTGCATCTGAAGATTTCTGGTTAGGACAGAAGTGAATTGCAAATCTTTGTTTATAAGAAAAATGGGTTTGTGCAAAATTTTTTGAGGATTTTCTCAATTTACTGTGTTTTTCATGAATACTCAGACAGGCATTCTGTAATTTTGCATGTGTTCGCATATTAAACACAACAACTTGTGAAAGAGAACTCAATTCAGTACTCATACACAAAAAAAGGATAATAGGAGTTTACAAGAACAGGTTTATTCCATTTTTTTGTTTTAAATAATTTTAACTTTAACCATTTATTAATGCCAGGGCTTTATTTAGGAAAATGACACAAAGACACATTCACTGTATTCAAGACAAATTCATGTTTAAGGTATGTGAACTTACTGATAGACTCTCTTGTTGATTTCATCCTCATCCTGGAAGTCTTGTGTCTGGATAGACAGCTGTAGCTCTCCCTGACTCGCCTCCTGCAATAAACCACTCGTCTACACACACACACACACACACACACACACACACACACACGTTTGTTTTTGTGAACTGTGGGAACTATCTATAGACTTCTATAGTTTTTATACTGACAAAATGATATTTTTTATCCCCTAATCCAACCCTAACCCTAAACCTACCCCTTACAGAAAACCTGACTGCATTGTTACATTTTCAGATAACCATCATTTACTATTTTTAATCTTTTTTTTTTTTACATTGTGGGGAAATTGCGATCAATTTCAGGTTTTACTATGCTTGTCCCCACAGTGTAGCATAAACAAGTACACAAACACACCAACATTTAACATAATTTATTTTCACTTTTTTATAACCATATATGCTTTCTGTACACAAAACCGATGTAGTAGTATAATGTCAAGATGGTAATATATGATAAAAATGGTGTGTTAATATTATGGAACATTCACATTTATTTACATTTAGCAGATGCTTTTATCCAAAGCGACTTACGACAAAGGAGCAATAAGTCATAAGAGATCCAATAATACAGGTTTATTGGAAAGCTAGACTAGGAAAGCAAGCTAATGCAAAGGTAAAATGCAAAGAAGATTTTGTGTGTGCATGTGTACCTACTTAACCATATTTTGGAGACAAATTGGTATCCATAACTGACATAAATCTGATAAAATATCCTTTAGATGAGGTCCTTGATTGTAAAAATGATTTATTCTATTCTGCTGATCTAATATTTGATCTAAGTTGATAGATATAGTATGTAGACGATACAATGGCCATATCACTATTCAAATATGAGTTAAGAGAAAACTAATTTCAGGCACTTATATCCCCAATCTTCTTTTGGTCACTACCCTAAGTTCATAATTCTAGGTAAGTGTTAAAACACAGGTTAATTGGTAAATAAAGAGTTTGCCCTCCTGCAAACGCATATACAAGGCCCTTGCATTGGTTATACGGTGACCGGACTGGCATGCACGGTACCCTACACTCCCCACAAGACACTCTGGGGAAACAAGTCTTGGACATTGAAAATGTTTAACTCTGGAAAATTTTTATTATTATTATTTGTTTTTAAACAGTTTCACCATGCCAAGGCAATAGATTTATGGTGAAAAAAAGGGCTGGCTGATGTAATATTGCAAATGTTTTATATCTCAAATAGTGCTGAGCATGTTTATGTGCCACATCAAAAGGAGCACTACAACAAATATACAAATGGAATTAAAAATATTCATACAAAACAGAAAATAATAAAATATGCATAAAAAGGTTGCCTTAGAATGTTTTCCAAGATCGTAACTGAATGATTGTTTAAAAAAATCTGATTTTTTACCCACATCTGACACAGATTGGAATTTGATAGAAATCCACTCGATATCAGATTTTTTCGCATCCGATCTAAGCCGTTTCCAAATGTGGTTTTAAATTAGATACATATCCGATATCTGGACATTCGACCTACGTCTAAACACACATATCCGATTCTCCGTGTCAATTACGCACCTGCTGGGCTGCGTTTGCGAGACACGCCTCGGCAAAAGTATACCGACAGCAAATAATTAAACAAAGAAAGTGAAAGCGTTCGCATAGAAACTCAAAGCTAGTCTTGTTTACGTGAAAATTTTGTACCCTTTCCAACTTGATTCCACCACTCCTGCCTCTTTGGTCTTTCCCACATTAGTCGTGACACAGATGTAGAAAGCATTAATGATGTTCTTATGATGGCAGCATTAAAAAGTCGCTTTCGCTTTCTTTGTTTAATTATTTGCTCTCGGGTATACTTTTGCTGACTTTAGAAAAGATAAATAAGCAAAAATCCATCCAGAATTCGAGGGTCAGTCGTTGTGCTCATGGTCGTGAAAGCCAATGGAATGATTTTATGTGGTAGATTAGTGTAAACACGGATATTGGATATGAGGCATGTCTAAAGTGAATGTAAACAGACAGGCCAAAAATCGGCTATGGTGAAAAGATTGGATCTGTGCATTAAGACTTGCAGTGCAAACGCAGACATTGACGCACAAAGTCAGCAATCAGTTGTTTAGTGTGCAATTTTCTATTCTGTAGTGTAGTGCCTACCAACCCTGGTCTCAGAGAACTCCCAACACCGCATCACACCTGATTTTCCTGAACTGGGTGTGTCATATAAGGGAGACCTCTATAATTGTGTATGGGGGTACTGCGAACCAGGGTTGGGAATCACAGCTGTTTGGCTTTATGTGCGGTAGTTTTGGGTGGCGGGCGGGTGATGTGTTTGTACCTCAGAGTGTGTTACATGCAGTAGGTTGGGAGGGTGGTAGCTGGCGGTCAAGGCTTGTGACTCCAGTGTGCTTGAGTCCTGAAGCTGCTGTACTGAAGAGAAATGTGCCTGCTGGGTAAATCCCTCAGCTATAGTAAAACCTGCAACAGAGCACATGTGTATTTTAAACCAGGGCTCCTCAAACTTAGCCCTGGAGGGCTACTGCCTGGCAGACTAAGCTCAAACTATGATCAAACTCACCTCTACTGTAATTTTCTATCAAATTTTTTTCTACAAGGCCCTCTCTTTCTAGTGACAGCTATGTAACTGTAAATCAACAAAATATACAGTAGTCAGCATTTGAAGTGGATCAAAACCTTTCATTAAATTTGTTCTAAAACAAAAACAATACCCGTTCTTGTCTTAGGACAACTTCAATGAATTTTTGGATCCACTTCAAATGTTGACTACTTTTTTTTTTTTTTTCACTTCCCTATACTTGTCTTAAAGGAGAACTCCACTTCCAGAACAACAATTTACAAATAATTTACTCACCCCCTTGTCATCCACGATGTTCATGTCTTTCTTTCTTCAGTTGTAAAGAAATCATGTTTTTTGAGGAAAACATTTCAGCATTTTTCCCCATATAATGGACAGATATGGTGCCCCGATTTTGAACTTTTGAATTTTGAACAAAATGCAGTTTAAATGTGGCTTCAAATGATCCCAAAGGCGGTTGTAAACTATCCCAGCCGAGGAAGAAGGATCTTATCTAGCGAAACGATCGATTATTTACATTTTAAAAAAATACAATTTAAATGCTTTTTATTCTCAAACACTCGTCTTGAACTCTGAAAAAAAAAAAACTCTGAAAAACTCAGACCGTATTTTCTCCCTCAACTTCAAAAATCATTTCAAAATTGTTCCGACAATAAAACAAAAAGTTCCGACCCAGTCTTTGCAAAGTGAACATGCAAAAAAGATCGCACCCTTAACAAAAAAGGTAAAACAGCGATACAGGATGATTTTGAAGTTGAGGGAGAACATGAGATGGGAATTTTTTGACATACCCTAACTGTCATGAACAGGAACAAAAACAGTCCAAGCAGAGTAAGACAAGACGAGCGTTCGGCATTAAAAAGTATATAAATTGTATTATTTTTATTAAAATAACAGATCGTTATGCTAGATAAGACCCTTCTTCCTCGGCTGGGATCGTTTACAACCTCATTTGGGATCGTTTGAAGCTGCATTTAAACTGCATTTTGGAAGTTCAAAATCGGGGCACCATATCAGTCCATTGTATGGGGAAAAATGCTGAAATGTTTTCCTCAAAAAACAATTTTTTATGACTGAAGAAAGAAAGACATGAACATCGTGGATGACAAGGGGGTGAGTAAATTATTTGTAAATTGTTCTGTAAGTGGAGTTCTCCTTTAAACACTTTGCCTGAGTGCTTGAAAGTTTCTACAAAGTAGACTAAAGGACTGTACAGTAAAAAAATACAATGATACTAGGAACAAACAAAAGCAAAAAATTAACAATAACAGGGAAAATAAAAATAACAACATTAAAACAAATTGCAACTTCTAAAAATAAACAATTAAAAGCCATAGAGAACAAGTATGTTTTCAAGCGAGATGTAAAAACATCAACTAAGGGTGGAGATCTGATATCAGGTGGAAGGGTATTCAGTCTTAGGCCAGCAACAGAAAATACCAGATCCCCTTTAGTTTTCAGGCAAGTTTTCGGTACTGAGACCAGTAAGCAATTAAATGATCTTTGAGGTCTACAAGAACTCAATTCGTAATATTTTATGGGGCCATATCATGGCAGCTTTAAAAACGTACAACAGCTTATAATGAATCTGATATTTACCTGGAAGCCATTGCAGCTTTTCCAAGCTTTTCCCTTTTTTTGTGCTAGTAAGGAGCCTCGTGGCTGCATTCTGGACCAATTGCAATTTTGGAATAAGATTTTTCCGAAATAAAGTGCATTACAATAGTCCAAGCGGGAGGAGATAAATGCATGAATCACTATCTCAAGATCAGCAACAGACAAAAAAAAAAAAAAAAGATTTCATTTTTGCAATAGTCCTCAACTGAAAATTAAGTTTTGAACATCGAGAAAATTGAAAAACTGAGGCCAAACAACCAAACTGCAAAGTTTATGATTAACTCTGGAGCATGTGAACTGCCAATCACACAACACTTGAAGAGCATAATTTTGAGTAATTTAATAATGTATTATCGAGGCAGAAAGAAACACTGCTGGATGCAATAAAAGTTTTAGAAAAAAAAATCTGATTATATTAAATTAACTGAATAACAATAAGTGTATAAACAATATGCAATAAATGTAATTTGTTTTTAAAATAAATTTGAAATAAACGTTTAAAATTAATTGTCAAAATATAGAATTGCCTATTTGTAACACATTAAGGATATATACTACACTACACCGCTAACCTGGGGAGCTGGTTTTACTCTGGGTACTTTTAAACTGGATCAATCAGTGTGAATCAATGTGTATTCGTAAATATTTAGTTTATATGCAGAGTTATGTTTCTGTCTTCATGCGTAAGTGACTAAAACAAGAAGGTGGAGACAGAACAGCCTCTTTTTTTTTTTTTTATTAAATTCTTTGTCTCACTGAAGCTGCATGGACATGTGCATTCTACAGCAAATTCACATGACACACAGTGTAAAGTTACTTAATGAACAACATGCAAATTTAGTCCAAAATAAGTGTGTTTACAGAAGGTGTGCATGTGTGTTACCTTGTGTCATAGCTGGCTGTTCAAACGTGGGCTGAGGCAGTGCTGGTGCCTCAAACTGGCCCATGTGAGCATGCTGAGCACTCACAAACGATTCTGTGGATAAATACAGTATTTTTATTGTTAATTTAATGCCTTTTTCCCTATCAGTCCCATCTTGTTATTTAAATAAAGAAATTATTTTATGTAAACAATCCAGTGGCATGCTGTGGTGTTCTGAAATGAGGAGTCAAAGTCCTTAATGTTGGGGATGTCAGAACAACAGAACACAGGAGAAGCAAGTTCAACACTCTAATTTTAGCTGTAAAATAATACAAATGAAAAAGACACAATGTTTAATTACAAGTAACTATAAGTATTTATGGTGATTTGTATTGTTAAACTTAATATTGGTAAATTAAGTGGCATGTTTGCATTATTTTACGTTGCAGATTTTCATCAAAAATTAACTGCATTTCCAGGTCAGTTTTTTGTTTATTTAACAAATTTATTCAGTATAGAATCATGTGATATTTCAGTTTTTCTTTTTTAATAAATCTGCAAAAATGTCAACAATTCTGTGTTTTTCTGTCAATATGGGGTGCTGTGTGTACATTAATGA
>JAHKKF010534218.1:15222-43359 GCA_019740295.1 Labeo calbasu
AAAAAATGAACTTAAATGATTTTAGCAAATGGCTGCAATATAACAAAGAGTGAAAAATTTAAGGGGGTCTGAATACTTTCCGTACCCACTGTATAATAAAAAGTAATTTAATAATGTAAATATGATACGATCTAAATTCATATTCTAGTGTGGATCAATCTATACACACACACTCTAAAAAATGCTGGGTTAAAAACGACCCAGCAACTTTTTTTTATTGCTTATTAATAAATGTTCACCTTTTGATTATTGCTGATGCCTCTAGTAATTATGTGTCTGATTTTTTATTTTTAATTTACAACTTATTTTGGGCTTATTTTAGGCCAGCCATGTAGTCATTTTTAAACAATAGCTGAGTTTAAACAAAACTACCCAGATGGTTGGGTTAAACATTTAACCCAAAACAACCCAATTGCTGGGTTTGTCCATATTTCACCCAGCACTGGGTTGTATTTAACCCAGCATTTTTAGAGTGCATAATCAACCCATTTCACAATGTAAATAATAGTAATAGTAAATGAGTGGGGGTAGAACTGAAGATTATAATGTGTCTTGTACTAGACTGTTAAACATTTTGTATTGTGAATTATTTTCTCATTCATTTTTTGGAGGAGGCACTGTCTCTGTTTCCTACTCTGAGAAGGCGCCCCTGAAACAAACACAGCCTCCAATCTAAAATGACCTGTCAGCATCAGTGTCCCAGTTCATGTTTGTCAAAAACCAATGCACACATTTCAGTTGATTTGTAAGAAAACATATATTATTGTAAATGAAAAGAGCTTGCATCCCTCTCACCTGTTTCCTGCAGGGCATCTTCCCCCAGTGCAGTCGGCAGTGCCACCTGTTGGCTGTCTCCCACCACCTCAAGCATGCTCTGGGTCCCTGTCCCAACTACAGCTGTGGGCGGCTGCATGTCATTTGAGTTTTGCTGCTGTTGCAGCTGTTGAGCCAGCTCGTACCTGAGAATACAACAAAACAAATACAAAAATGCTCTACAACTGCTCCCCTACAAATATCACAGCGTAACCAACATCAAAATTTTTATATCATTCAATGGATATACGTAAGTGGTTCTGGAAGGAGCTCAAGGGCTTTGGTCTTCACTTAGTGTTATTACTGCTAAAATAACCTATGATTAAGGCCAATATTAATATCTATTTGCAAAAACGTTGCAAATACTGCAAAAATAAAGCTAGAAATGTTCTGAAAAATATTGCTCAACCCTGCCAGTAGTGGCTGACACTCTACTGTAAGGGTGATGATACACGGGGCAACTTTTTGAGCAATTTTGCCAGGCAACTTTCCCATTGAGAATGGTTAACGAATTTCTATCTGGACAATTTTATATCAGTCATCTGCCCTGTGTCTCACCTGCTTGCCTGTTGATGGTGACATTGCTCAAAAAGTTGCCCCATGTATCATCAGCCTAAAACTTATAGAGAACATGAAGGATCTCATGAAAAACAGTTTACAAAACACCATTAATAAAGCACACAGTATATAAGAAAAGATTATGAAAAATTATAAAATGCTTTGGGTAAGACTTTAGGAAAAATTTGTAAAAGTATTAAATGAAACATGACACG
The DNA here is from genome assembly GCA_019740295.1 of Labeo calbasu. Taxonomy (NCBI): domain Eukaryota; kingdom Metazoa; phylum Chordata; class Actinopteri; order Cypriniformes; family Cyprinidae; genus Labeo; species Labeo calbasu. The sequence goes on from JAHKKF010534218.1 coordinate 16,809, forward strand.
TTTAACTCAAACTGTTCCACACGGCACACAAGTGTGACTGTGTTGATGTGCTGCAAACAGATAATTACAGTTAAAACAGATAAACTTGTGCTCTTATATAGCAAGTACTTTCATAGTGAACATGTGAACATGTCAATCATAGGAAAGCGATTAATGTTGTCATGTTTCAGGTGTTTGCTTATTCACTAAAGGAATAGTTTGCCAAAAATGAAAACTGTGTCTTCATTTACTCACACAATATTTTGAACAATGTGGGTAAACAAAAAGTTGCTGGTCCCCATTGACTTTCATAGTATGGAGGTCAATGGGGACCAGGAACTGTTTGAACTGTATTCTTCAGAATACCTTCTTTTGTGTTCAGCAGAACAAAGAAATTCATACAGGCTTGGAACATCTTGAGGGTGAGGAAATGATAACAGAATTTTCATTTTTGGGTGAAGACAAAAACTCACCTGTGTGTTTTCATGTGCTTTCTGCAGTTGGGGGAGGATTTGAAGGTTTTCTGGCAGTAGGGACACATGTAGGGCCGTATGTCGCTGTGGGTAGTCATATGGCGTCGCAGGCTCCCGCTGGTGGTGAAGGTGGTGTCACACAGCAGGCACTTGAAGGCTCTGAGGCCAGAGTGTGTGCGGATATGAGCTTTCAATACACCAGACGAAGCAAAGCCCTTACTGCACTGCAGGCACTTATACGGGCGCTCCCCTGTATGTGACCTGCAAAACACATGAAATACAAACACTCCCACATCAAAACTACACCTATTTACTTTACTTCTTGTGGTGCTACTGAATGTACAGCATCATGTTATGGTGCACAAGCCAATGTGCAAATAACGAGCCATAAGTGGGTACTGAATGTACAACTGAATTGGCGTAATTGCTAACTAGTTTTTCCAAAAATGTGGCAAAAGAACACATTTTTGCATTTTTCAAGATAAACAGGTTTTATATGGCCAATTTTTGTCCTCCACATAACTCCACTCTCATTATTAATAAAATAAATATGCACTGTGCATAATTTGAACCTGATGTGCTGTTTAAGGTGACTCGACTTCTTGTAGGCTTTGCTGCAGAATCCACACTTATATGGACGCTCATTCTCCACAATGTCCAGATACTGCTGCAGGGCGGCCCGTGAGTTCTGGTTCTGCAGGAGTCCTGAGAGATAAGGACAATGTTAAAAAAAAAAAAAAATTAAAAAGTAATAAAAATCACATCAGAAAAAAAAATACTATTATTAAAGTATTAATATTTTACTCGTATTAAAAATACCAAGTCAGCATTTTGTGGTGGCTATTTTAACAACCACTTAGAACAGAACAAAGCTTAAACAGAATATAAGGTTTGATAACACTGAGTGGCATTCTCTTTAGTGGCATTTTTGTCACTTTTTGTGGCATGAGCTTTGCCATAAGCTCAGTTAACTTCTGACCCTGATTTAGACTGGATATAATTACAAGCTCAACTACTAGCTGAACTACAAGCTCAGGTACTGTTGTACTGTAAAGGTGCATGCAAACACTTTGTTGATGATCTTTCGTACCCATGTCCGTGATGAGTATTGGCTCTTGGAGAGGTATATCAGGCAAAGGCAGATTGCTTCTGGACACTCTGGTTTTGTGAGATTTTCGAGGGTATTTGTGTTTTTTATGGTGTATACTCTTAAAGTGAGAGGTGACATGTGTTTTCCTGTGGCCTGATGTACGGAAGAACTTCTCGCAGTGAGGACAAGGGAACGGCCGTAAACCTGAGGAAAGGCAGATAAACATGTCAAGTCATTTTTTTCCCTTCAAATGAAAGACATTTAATTTGTTTTCACATTTTGATCTGGCTCCTGTTAAGGAAGTGTTATATGCATGTTTCTTTTTCTCTATGTAAAGCCATTTTCCCCCTATTAACCCCCCAGTTTTGGAAATGTTAAGACTATTAGAATACATATTTATGTTTATGTAAATGACAAGTGAACATTTAATAAACACAATGCTACATTTGAGCATATAATCCGTGTCAGTGTTCTGAGTGGCTATATAAATTGCAAACATGCACATTTTTATTTTCTTGTAACTTAGGAAAACAAAAAAGGAAAAGTATTTTTTGAGTGTATTTTTCTCGTCACAATAGTTTGCTGTAGTTCATGGATCATTTAAAATGTAAAAGAATTTTAAACCTTTTAAAACAGCAGGTAATGTAGTACTAACATGATTAAAGCGGAGTAACTATAGAAACATTTGAATCTCAGCATATTCATGTGTTGGTAAGAAGGTACTAAACATAATATGTGTTTATTCCTTGAGGACCAGCTTTTAGCAGAGTGTAGCTCCAGTCCTAATTAAAAATTAAACACTTCTGACCAAGTGAATCAATGTCTTCAGGATAACTAGAAACTTTTAAGCAGGTGTTGTGGAGGTAAGTATGTGTATGTACCAGAAAGAGTGGTTGTTCTCACCAGTGTGGAGACGCTGATGGACCTTCATGCTCCCAGATGTTGAGAAACGTTTCATGCAGTACTGACACTCAAAAGCTTTAATGCCTGTGTGGATCTTCATGTGGGCAGTCAGGGTGCTCTTGACCGCAAAGGCACGGAAGCACTGCTTGCACTTGTAGGGTTTTTCATGAGTGTGAATACGGATATGACGGACCAGATCGCTGGGCTTCTTGAACTCTTTGGAGCAGTATGGACAGCCGTGCCACCTCACACCATTTTCCTGCCTGATGGTGCCTAAAAACAAACACAAATATCATATTTGCTATGTAATTGTGAAGATAAATGGAGCTGGATCCTGAAGTCTGAGACCACATTATCAGTGAAAAGTGACTACAGTAAGGGTCTGTTCATTACACTAAGCTATCATATGACTTCAGAAAGCCATCCTCTTTTAATTTTTCTGATCAAGCTGTGGCTACTCTCATTTATCCATTTAGTAGAGGATAATTAAATAAAAATGTTCCAGGCCTGCAAGGCATACCTAGCATCTGTGGAGGCTTTTTGATAATGCTTCTTTTCTCCTTTTTTACAACAGTGTCAGTCATGAGTATTTTTGAGGGGACTGGTCCATCATTTGTTGAGGTGTCAGTTGGGGCAGCTGAGTCTGGCTGTAGCTTTTCTGAGCTACTCTGAGTTTCAGGCTGAACTGGAATCTCAGTCAGTCCGCTGTTCTCCAGAGCTTGCTGTGGAAACATCAAATTTCATTTGAACAAATGTTAAAGGGGACATGAACTGCAATTTAAATGATTTTAGACCATTTTCTGAGGTGCACTTATAATTTAATAGGATTTTTACATCAAAATCTGTCATAATTTACAGTAGGGAAAAAAAAATTATTTGATCCCCTGCTGATTTTGTACGTTTGACACTGACATTTGTACACTGACAAAGACATGATCAGTCTATAATTTTATAAGTAGGTTTATTTTAACAGTGAGAGACAGAATAACAACAAAAAATCCAGAAAAACGCATTTCAGAAAAGTTATAAATTGATTTGCATTTCAATGAGTGAAATAAGTATTTGACTCATTCGCAAAACATGACTTTGTGGCAAAACCCTTGTTGGCAATCACAGAGGTCAGACGTTTCTTGTAGTTGGCCACCAGGTTTGCACACATCTCAGGAGGAATTTTGTCCCACTCCTTTTTGCAGATCCTCTCCAAGTCATTAAGGTTTGGAGGCTGACGTTTGGCAACTCGAAACTTCAGATCCCTCCACAGATTTTCTATGGGATTAAGGTCTGGAGACTGGCTGGGCCACTCCAGGACCTTAATGTGCTTCTTCTTGAGCCACTCTTTTGTTGCCTTGGTCATGTGTTTTGGGTCATTATCATGCTGGAATACTCATCCACGACCCATTTTTAATGAGGGAAGGAGGTTTTTTGGTCTCATTCGACCACAACACTTTCACCCAATTCTCCTCTGAATCATTCAGATGTTCACTGGCAAATTTCAGACGGGTCTGTACATGTGCTTTCTTGAGCAGGGGGACCTTCCGGGCGCTGCAAGATTTCAGTCCTTCACGGTGTAGTGTGTTACCAATTGTTTTTTTGGTGACTATGGGCTGACTCTTCACCATTCTCATGATCATTGAAGCTCCACGAGGTGAGATCTTGCATGGAGCCCCAGACTGAGGGAGATTGACAGTTATTTTGTGTTTCTTTCATTTGCGAATACATCGCACCAACTGATGTCACCTTCTCACCAAGCTGCTTGGCAAAAGTCCTTTTTACCTTGCCAAAATCAGCTCCACAAAAATCATCTCATTCCGGTCGAGGCTGCTTTAAATGCAAATGAGCTCTGCTCGCCCTGCCCCTCTCTTCTCTGTGGAAAGACGAGCCTGTTTACTTTAGCCGCATTTAGCCACGTTTAGCCGTTAAACTTGCTAACTAGAACTTTATTAGGAAAGACGATCGCAACGATTCATAAAAAAAAAAAAAAAAAAACCTTATACTTACTTCTGCTGTATATGAAGCTGGATCATAAATGATTTGCGCGAACACAGACGGATATATGTAGATCTGGAGGTGCATTCCCTTCACAAACAAACGTAATCTACTGCATCTTCAGCTGCTCAGATGTCGGGAGTAAATGACGACCACTACGTTCATTATTACATCCAGCAACACAACACCTCAATTGTTCAATAGGAGATATTCTTGTCTAACTTACATTCCTGCTCCGGCATCGAAACAAAGAGGGTGGATTGTTACAGCTGATTTGAAGTAAAACGCTCATGTCAATCAACTATCGTGGGAGCGGCATCTGGCGGCACAACGACAAGCATCTGAGAATGGCTCGATTTGAAAAAGGGAATATTATTTTTACAGATTAATTAAAAACCACTGCATGGAATTTTATCATTATAGGGTAGATTTGTACATACACTGCCAACACACATTAATGTTCAAACAACACGTAAAAGTGAACTTAGCATCCGATGACCCCTTTAAGAGAGTGCTCCTAATCTCAGCTCAGTACCCGTATAAAAGACACCTGGGAGCCAGAAATCTTGCTGATTGCTCATTTCTTTGTCAGTGGGCAAACGTACAAAATCAGCAGGGGATCAAATAATCCCCCCCACCCCCGTCTAAATAAAAGGGCAATTTTCTATCCTGATTTTAGCCTTTATTAAATTATAAATTATTAGCCCTTTCAATAAATTGCATACTTATAACCTTAGCTGATGGCATTTAAACTGTAAAACAGAGTTCTGAAAATGATTAATCAAGGGTGCTTAACCAACCACAATCGACTGTGCTTATGCTGCAATAAAGGCACCAGCAGAGAACACGTTTGCTTGTGTCAGCAGAGAACAATTTCATTCCGTCAATATACAAATGATCTGTGGTGAGCAAAAATCTCTGGCCAATGTAGATGTATGCTGGCCTAGATTGACCTGTAACTCTGTGATAAGGATCTTGTGCATGATGACTCGCATTAACTTATAATGTGATCTTATAAAAGGAGACAGAAATACAAATCTCATATTATTAGAGAGCAAGCAGGGCTTTGCACTTTTGCAATTTTTAGGTTTTTTTTTTTTTTTTTTTTTTGCAGAGCATAACAGAGCAATGGAACACACTCAGTTTCAGTTATTCTCGACTAAAAAGCTGAAAACCAGTTAATAACCATTTAATTTCGCTCTGATAACCTTTCTTCAAACAAACAAAACATTAGTTTTGGTGGTTTTAAAGCCTCAAAGTCTGACTCAAAGTCTCAAAAGCAAAAGGTAAAACGGTCTGATTTCTTACTCAAATTCAATAGACTGTTGTTCACATGACTTTTTAAATGAAACTAACATTGACCTGAACAGACAACACTTTTAACCTGCATGCATAAAGCAACCTTAGCCTGGAATGTTTAAAAATGCAAAAAGGAAATGTCAGTGAAGGTAATGTGCAGTGGATGTCACGGAATCGCACCAAGAGGAAGGCCACATAGACAACAGCAACACATCCACACATTGATGAGACCTGACAACTAAAATACACAAACAAATGAGAATAATTAACAACACACACCTGAACTGCAACAACAAACACAAGAAGGAAAAAGTGCAAACTGAAACTCCAAACTAAAGCCTTATTTAGACGGACTAGTTTTCTAAACTACGTTTAAATTTCGATTTCGAGGTGTGTGATTTTTAATGTACCAATTCGGACGAGACTAACATCTTTGTGTTTATTACAGAGGTGGGAGGGTCTGTTTTTTACATCTGGGCATTGAAGAGATCACGTGCTCTGTATTTGTGCATTGCATATAGTCATTCTGATTGATTACAATTAGTATAACCACAGTTTTACTACAAATACAATGGTTAAGCTATGGCTAGTATAGCAAAACCATGGTAAATCTGTAATTACTTTAGTTAAACTACTTTACTGTTAATATTATACATTTATTTAATTTTTTATTTGTAGCAAAACCATGTTTAATCTTCGAATCAGTTGTCATTTACTGAAATTTTTGCGATGTGAAAAACTGTCGGCAATCACAGTCATTCGCATTCGAACAGGATTACTTTTCTCAGACAATCACTGAGTTTGCTGAAAAACAGTAGGTAATTTGCTCTGGAATTATTACAGAGGTTGTATGAGAAAAACACAGATGTGGCAAATTTGGATGGGATTAAAATCGCTGAAAAGTAGACTAGTTAAAAACTAGTCCTGTCCGAATAGGGCTTATGTGATATTGTGACAGACCGCCCCCTCCCAGAAGGCACGACCTCACAAAGTAGCGAGAAGGTGGTGAGGAAGATGAAGAGATGGGGTGGCAAAGGGATGGCACACAGGCAAAGAGATACAGGAGGAGGTTCTGGAAGTGGACGGATGACCAGAACAACTAACCAAATCCAGGGAAGTGCAGGTTGAGGAAATGATCAGGGAGGAGCCTTAGGTAGGAGAGGATTAGTGGAGACCCAGGCCACAGCCAGGACTGCGCTCCATGGCCCAACCCAAGGTGCCATGAGGACTACTGGAGGCGGTGATGGAGGTGGAGCCCACCATGCAGGATCCAGGTGGCCACGACGGAGCCATAGTGACGACTGCCCAAAATGTAGCTGGGGATCCAGAGGCCAGAGGGCGAGCTGGAGCTGGACCAAGGAAGGAGGCGGAATCTGAGGAAGGGCAGAGCGGGCCATAGCTGTAGGGGTGGAGGGCTAGAGAGCAGCTGGGCTAGACTGCAGCTGGAGAGCTGCAATTTCACAGCAGAGGCATGGTGAGTTCTGACCCTGGTGGAGCTGACTGATCGAGGGAGCCCGTCGAGGCCGAATGGCCGATGGTCCACGCTGGAATCGAGGATGGGAGAAGCGTAGGCGCAGGAGCCAGGATGACGATACGGGACCATAGGCTCCTCAGATCCGGGAGATGAAGACTCCCAGCAGGCCTGAGATCGTGCCAAACCACTGAGAGGAGGTGGACACAGAGGGACTGACAGGCGACAAAAAAGACTGGACAGCAGGAAAGGAAGTCCAAATCCAGAGAACAGTCACTCTCAGTGGCAGAAGGGTGGGCAGGGCTCGACTCCATACCCTGAATTCCACTAACACTCCCTCAGAGAGTGATGAGACAGTCAACATGGTCGCTCCTTCTAGCGATGGCTCTGACATCAGAGCTGAGGTGTTCTCTCTGTCTGTGGTGGGCTCAAACGGTCGCTCCTTGCAGCGGGGTGGTGACTGGCTGGGCACTGGGTCTCGAGTGGAGCTGGTGAAATCCTAAACGGTGAAGTCTGATCCACAGGAAGCCAGCACCCTCCCCAGACAACTGCGCTTGTGTGGCAGTGTTAAGTCTGGTGTGTGGGAACAAGCACAGGCAGCTATCCGAGAAGGTGGTCTGATGGGCGAGACAGATGAATTCTTCTCCATGCTCCTCGAGGAAGGGGTTCCCTTGCTAAATGATCCATAGGAAAAACTAAACACATACACTGATCAAAAAATGAAAATAAAACTAAATCAAAGATACGCTGCTGTCACTTTTTAGGTTGGGTCTTCTGTCACAGAACGGGTGTTTTTGAAAACACAGGTGCACAAACAAGGCTGAATGTAGTCTTTTATAAATCCACACGTAAATAATCCACAGAAAGAACAGCAACACATCCAGACACTGATGAAACCCGACAATCAAGAACAGAAAGAGTGCAACTTAAATGCACAAGCAAATGATAATTAACAATGCACACCTGAACTGAATGATGAAATCAAATCAACAACCATGACAACAAACACAGTATTGTACAGGTGCATGATCTAAGCCAGAAATAACTGAATAGATGTATCAGATTTTCTATGTTCATGCTGTCATCCACAACAAGATCTGTGACATAAGTGAGAGTAAAAAATCTGGGGCAGTCAACTGTGATGTGAAAGCCTAGCATGTGTTGTGCAGAGTACAGGAACACATGGATCGGTCTCTACGGAATCAGGTCTTTTATACTATCTAATCAATCAAGTGACATCTTCAACCTTTATCTACAGTCATTTAAAAAACCCTTTTGACTAGGTTTCATGTTACTTTTACTCTCTTTCACTGAAATAGATCTTGGTTACCTGCAGGATGTCCTGGTTGATGGCTGTGCCTATGGTCTGCCCAGGGGGAGGTGGCTGAGCACTGTCTGCTGTCACATGGTCAGATAGCTCCAGCAGCTGTTGGATCACATCTGTAACACCCTCTGCCCCTTCTGACCCCACTGCACACTGATCAACCCTTGCATTACCTTTCTGAAAATAAATAAATAAATAAATAAATAAATAAATAAATAAATAAATAAAATAATTAAAACAAACAAACAAACAACAAAAATCACAGAAAAAAAATACAGAATCATAATTTACAGGTAAGCTGCTTATGTAAGGATGACCCACCCTCCACAGATGAAATAAAGTCAAATACATAAATACATCTCGGGTGGCATGAGGGTGAGTAAAAGATAAGGAAATTTTCATTTTTGGGTGAAGTTTCTGCTTTATTGCATGTGAGCTGAAATCACCTGTGTTGCTGGCTCCTCAACTTCCATTACTGATATGTGCATTTTGCTGATGTGAGCGTTGAGGCTGCCAAGCTTTTTATAGACACAGCTACAGTCCATACATGGGAAGAGTGGAACGCCAGTTTCCTAAAAACAGAGATTTTTCATTAACAAAAGCACCCACTCCAGATATGGTGAAATACTGAATATTTTCAAGCTATTTCATATTATTTTCTGGGCAATTTAAAATAACACAACACTGTAAATATTGCAACACTGTCTCCTGTTATAACTTAGACTCTGCCAACCTACTACACTTTTATCTTATTCCATGTAGGAACAGGCACCAATTTTGGATTATTTTCACATTCTCACAATTTTGTGGACAGATGATTACAGCGTTTAACTAGATTTAAAAAAGTAGGGATGAAAGTGTCACTGGTTAAAATGGTTAATATCACATTTCATATTTTAATTAAAACCTGAAACTGTAAATACTGTGCAGCATTAAGCAAAGTTAGCAAGTCTCACAGAGCCTCAGCATGCAGCGTAGTTTTTTTCTTTTTGTTTTTGTGTGTGTGTAAAAACATGATGGAAGGCAGTGAGAGAGTGGACTCACATTTTCATTTAGCCTGTCTGCCATTTTTTGTTCAGCATTAACATTAACTATTAATTAATTATTTGATTGTTAATTTGAATGACAACTGATTATGAATACTCTACCCTCACACACATAACAATGTGTGTTACAAAGACAAATTAACTCATGACAAGTAATGCAGTGGTGTTACCTGAGAGTGAACTCGCTGAACATGCGAATGAAGGTTTCCTTTTTGGGAGAAAGAGGCAGGACAAAGCAAGCACATGTGAGGTTTCTCCCCTGTATGTCGCACCATGTGTGTCTGCAGCACCACCTTTTGGTTGAAGGCCTTTCCACAGTGAGTGCATTTATATGGCCTCTCACCTGTAGCACACAAAATACACTATCAAACAGTCAACAGCACAGGTTCATAAAATACAAAAATTGTGCATTTATGTTTACCTGTGTGAATGCGTATATGTCTCACAAGCTGACTGGGTTTCTTAAATGTCTTCCCACAGTGATGACAAACGTTTTTGAATCCTCTCCGATCAATGTTCTTATAGTTCCTTGAACTTGTTATAACAGGCCTTAAAATGAATTGATGATCAGAGTATGAGCAACAAAGCCGAACGTAAACAGTACATACAACATATCTAAATTTATATACTGACAATAAATAAATAAAAAGTTATCTGATTATTCAGCTCATAGTAAAAAAAAAAAACCAAAATAACAATAAAAAGCTGGTATCTAAGTGATCACATTTCAAACAGACAGCATAATCACAAAATTGTTAGTGAGGAGTCAACACAAAGATTCTTGAGACATGGGACAAAACATGTCCAGCAACTGCTATTAGGTTTAAAAATGAAAATATTTTCAATTGCAAATGTTATGGGGATTAATAAAAGAAATTAACCCTTCAGGTTAATTTTATCATTATTACACTGTATCAAATCTATGACACTAACTGTCTTCTCACTAGATCTAAAACAGTGTGTCCACAGTGAAGGGTTCAATCATTCATATGCAATATAATGGATAAAAACGTTTTTTTTTTGTATGATAAAAAAGAGCTTGTTTTATCAAAAGCAACATTTAATAATATCTCATATCAAATCAAGGTTGTTTTTCAATGACACATGCGTGTTTCATAAGGTTTCAAAGTTGTGTACCCACTTTTTGTGACAGATGCCAATGACAGAGTTGACATTCAACGTGAAGTCATCCTATTTTTGTGGTTTTCAAGTAATTTTTATTTATATTAAATATAAAATAGTGTTTAATTTTTCTAATAATGTACAAATACGAAATATGTGACCTGAGCATATACTGCTTTTGAGGATTGACAGCCATCACTTCTAGCAGAGTTAGGGTTTAGGGAACAAAATATTCAGGGAACATAAGGCTGAGGGAATACAAAACACTGGATAAAACATATCTACATATAATAAAGGTTGTTTGTATATGTGTTCTGATCATTTTTGGATCATTTGTTATGATGTTTAAAAGTGAATATTAAGATCCTGGTGAATGTAAATAGATAAAGGTAACAACTAACTTTTATTTGTTCATATAACTGCTTTTAAAAGTTAACTTGTTACCACAGCAGCAGACATACTGTTCTGAGATGAGAGAAAATAGATACTTTGTGTTCCAGTGTTATATCAAAATACTTAAATGTGAATCTTGAATAAAAAGTTTATAAACAATAACATGCTCACTGTTTGTTATGTTTGTTTTAATACAGTAATTGATTTATTCAATGTATTTGATAGTTAAAATGACTACAAATTCAGGTTTTCATCACCCTGATCAGATGTGTCAACTCTGTCACGTCTGTCACCTCCGTCAGATGAATATTTTGATTTCATTATGTAATTTTATATTTGCTGAGGAATTGTTGGTCACATGTGAAAGTGTAATCTGTCTGCTAACATGAGAATGTGTTTTGAAATGTTAAAAGCATCTTGATTGCTGTTAAAGTTAAAATTATATTACACAGTCCAAGGTAAAAAGCACATTTTGATAAAAAAGAGAAAAGTTGGGAGGTTGAATCAAAGCATAGCTCAGTAACTTAGTACATATAAGATATGTTATTTTGAAAACAAAATAATTTTTTGTGAGATTCACTCAAGTGCCCAAAAAGTTTAGTTTGTGCAAAAATCAAAACTATGCTAACATTTTCTCATTTAGTCAACCTCATGTTGTTCCAAATTTGTATGACTTTACATCTTTTATGAAACAAACGAGCGTTATGGAGAAATGTTAACCAGACTCTTGTGACTGTCTCGTAAAGTGACCAATCCTATTCTTTTTTGACTATATTAACTGCGGTTGCATGCAAAAATGCTGTGTAAACATTTACCCTAAATATCTCCTTCTGGAGAAGGAAAGGCAAGTGTAAATGAGTGTTCATTTGTGTCTAAACCCTTTAGACAACAGCATTGATTCAACTGTAATCATCAAGTATTCACACCTGATCTTGGCATGACTTTTCAAATGTTCTTTCAGCTGGTTGTGTGTTGTGAACTCTTTGCTGCAGGTCTTGCAAGTGTGCGACTTTGTTCCACTGAGTTCTTGCCTATGTTCCTCCAGATGCAAAGAAAGCTGACTCTGAAGAATAAATTCATCTCCACACTCAGAGCACAGGAAGTTCTGACAACACAAAGCATAATATTGCTAAAGAGAACGCAAAAAAGAGACTAAAATACAATTAGTATTTTCATTCTGAATCAATCTGATGGGCTGATAACACTTATTTTCCAGATGAACTAAGTCTATACGCGGAGATAAAGATTCAGTTTATTAAAGAATAAATAAATAAATAGAAAGTCCTCTGACCTCTTCTTTCTCATGTATCATGACATGAGCCTTCAGACTGGCCACTCTTGAGAACTTCTTATTGCATACTGGGCATTTGGGTTCGCTGGTGGTGTGAGTGGATTTATGAAGGCCAAGATTGTACTCCACATTAAAGGACATTGGACACTGGTCACAGCGATATGGCTACATCCAGGAAGCAGTAAGAAACAGTTATGTTATCAGCAGTTTCTGACAAGTATATTTAATATTACTACCAAAACAAGACCAATACATGGGGGGGAAAAATAGTCATTTGTTAGAATGCGTTTAAAACACTTCTTAACATTAGACATTAACATTTACATTCAATGAATCTATGTACATGCACAACAAAACAGCTTTTCTGAGGATTCTGAGTAGCATTCTGAAAAAAAGTGTAAGGTGTCCTTGGGCTTTGAAGGGAATTAAGAGAAAACAGTGTAATAATGCATCCAGTTAATCATGCATTATCCATGGAAAACAAATAATTCAAGTAACAGAGATGTGAGGAGAAAGCTGCTTGCTCATTGAGAATCATGAGTATGTGGCTGAAAAGTGTCACCAAAAAATGTATGTAAACATGAACAGCTTTCTCACATCAGCTGTCATTCTGATGTGCATGTAAATGTATTTAGTGTTAAACAGCACAGTTATTTTCCCAAATGAAGCAGGATATTTCAAGGAAAAAATCTAGGGCAGAACTAGTGGTATTTATAAAACTAGATAGAGGAAAGGGGTTCAAGCATTTTGGATTAGTTAACATTAGCATGGTCTGGGTGAGGTCAGCTGAACAGTAATTTGTTTGAGAGAGGGAGCAAATGTAGTATAAGAATAGCATGATGAACAGATGTGCAGTAGGCTATCAGCAACAGTGATTTATGGCAGTGACTTGTTCACAGCATGCTTGTAACTACTGATCTTACTGATTATTCACACAATTATTAGTTGGCTATGAGCCTTGCAAATAAGTATTTCATGCAAGTCTGTTATAATTTATACATTTAAAATAAAGCATGTGTTAAATGATATCTCATGTGAAATTCATCTATCACTACAGATCAGATCTTATGTGAGATGATATTGTGCAGTCTCTTGCCTTATCATTGACCTCATGGTCTCGTAGGTGTCTCTGAAGTTGACTCTCACTGGGAAAATTCTGGGAGCAAATACTACATTTATTTTCCACGTGCTTCTGGCTCTCTGAACTTGCATCTTGACCTCCATCTGCACAGTGAAAAAAAAAAAAGTGCATGATATATTTAGAGATAAAAAGGAGATACAGAATTCTCTCCAAGTGTTGTGCAGATTTAATGCATATTAGAGCCGAAATCAAACAGGAACAGCTATCTTTTTCAGCTATTTATGACTGTATCACACAAATCAGGCTGAATAGGCTGATGCTACAACAGCGGAAAAAATTTCACATTTTATTTTTGTTTATTTATATTTATTTATTTTCCTTTTAATGCTTTACAAATACAACAAATAGAACAATGACCACAATTATTAGTGTCCTCTTAAAACTATTATCCAGTAGCACTTGTTCTGTTAGAGTGGGCAAAAAGAAAATCCATGGACAATACAGTTTCTGCATCTGCACAAAGCCCCTAATTTGTAAATACCTGAATAAGTTATTTTGGTGTAATTTTAAATTAAGCCTTCAACTGTCCAAATGATAACACCACCTCCTTTCAATCAGATCCTTTACAGTGGTTATACCAACTTTTCTCCACAATGTGAAATCATTATCCATTATTCCAGGATGAAAATCAAAAAATCCTTGTCTTGAAGTTTAGGCTTTCCCTACCCAACTCCTGATTAATTTACACCCTCGTAAAATATGATAATAATCCTGTTCTGCCCTAGACCAGAATTTTTTTTTTTAACATCTAAAACAGATTTCAGAAAAGAGGTCAGGCAATGCAGACCACAATTAAAATAATGATATAACGGATCATCAATTTTGCATCAGTTTATGATTAATTGCTTGTGATGTTAAAGTCTGTTGAATGAATAAAATGTAAGTTCTAAATCTGAGTTAAGAAACAGAATGTCAAATAGTTAAAGTTAGAAATCGGATATAGTGGATCTTGTGTGAAAGACATTACAAGTTCTTAAAATCAGCGAATAATGATATCTCATTGACAAAGTTTAGTGTCACTGGGTTCAAATCTCAAATGTACAGTTGTGATCCTAATTTTTTTATACACCACCTTCAAAATGTCTGCAATAAAAAATGCTATGTTTAGCACAATTACTGGCACCTCTAGAAATTCTTATGACTAAAATATCACTGAAGTATTTTCCCATTCACACTGACAAGGGTGACAAGGAGAATGAAATTGACCAGCCATGACTTTCTGTTCCACAGCATTATAAATATGTAATGCTGTGGAACAGCATTTATATTTCATTTATAAATCCACTTATATTTACCTCAATGATTTGAAACCTTGTCAGAGTACCGTCAAGACGCATGTAAACCTGTGAAAGGATTTTTCGATTTGTTTACAGGGCCTTCACACTAGCACTTTTGGTGTGCATCCAGATTTGTTTGACATCAGATGAGAGGTTCATATGGATGATGTTTTTATATAATCCAACTGCAAACAATACCCCGAGTCAACTTTAAAAATGTTCTGGGTTATGGTTCGCTGCCAATATGAATGTAATCATACTGAATTATGGAAGTGAAACACTGTTGAAAATGTATGCTTCGTATGCACTGGTGTGCATTCTCACTCTCTATCCTGACAAATGATATTGAGTTTTGACAGTATCAATATTTTCTAATGTGATAGGGGACAAGATCTACAATACAATCTACAAATCTTTTTAAGACCTGCACAAATTAAATTAAAATTGCATGCTGTCACAGAACAAACCCATACAATTTTAAAATACATCAGGTATCTCAGTTTTTTTTTACTTAATTAAACAGGCTGTAGCACACACAACTGCAATAGGGTAACTTCTTTAAATACTCATATAGTGCCGCTGTGCTTTGGGCGTCCCGAATTCGAGTCCCAGCCCGAGGACCTTTCTAAAAAAGTCTAGACATCTAGTTCCTACATAGCAAGACAGAGGTCCAAGAGGCAATTCAGACGCCTCTAAAATCCCTTCAGGACTTTACAGATGCTCTGTCAGGTGAGAAGTCCGTTACCATCTCACATGTCAAACCTGTGCTACACCAACACAAGTCTCCTGGCCCAGGGTGACAGCGAGCTGTTCAAATTCATCAAGACCTCCATTGTTGTTACCTTAATGGCAAGTATGCTGACCACGTCACTAGTGACCTTTCAAACATGGCCTCACTTGTAGATCCACAGTTCAGAAACAAATACATTTCAAGTGAAAAAAACAATGTAGTGAAAAACCATGCTGTCTTAGAAGCGTAATATCTGATAGCTGCTCAGGGCAGCTGTCAAACTGACCCAACTGTGCCTTTGTCTGCAGACCAAATAGCAATAAGTAGTCGTCAATGCCAAGCATCTTCAAGCAGAGCTCAGCTAGCACAACCAGCACTCCACTAACACGGAGACAGGCAACTGAAATTGAACTTCCAAGCTACTCACAGTCAGTTACTGTAGTAGAGAGTGACAAAGAACCTCTCAAATGGTGAAAAGAACATGAAATTGTCTTTCCATCACTGACCTACTGCACATTGTCAGAGACAGATCTACTTTAAATATGTATGTGTGTGTGTTTGTGTGTGTGTATATATATATATATATATATACTGCATATTTTTAAAGAGGGAGAAAAACCTCTACGCATTATATTTTGATCATCTACTGTCTTAATTAAAATCATGACATTTACATGCTTTGACTTGCAACTAAACATTTAGTCCACTTTGTAGAAATACAGAGATATACTGTATACTGCAATTCAGCCCTAAGATAGCAAGACATGAATTTTGATCAATGTCGCCCAGCCTAGAATGTATATCTGATTTCAGCAAACCTTTAGCAGAAATGGATTCCCGCATTCTTCAGAACATTTGCAGTGCATTTACAGCAGAGACACAAGTGCATTATGTGTTGATTCTTAGGAAACAAAATCAAATGTTCAACAACATATTAAAATAAATGTGAGGCCAACAATGCTGTGCATTTTGCAGCTTTCTCCTTTGTCACTGATACCTAGCAACAGGAGTAAACAGATGTTGATTTTATACTTTTTATTTTTGTTTGGAATTAAACAAGCAAACAAGCAGTGTGAACACAATCCAATGTGGACAGGACAATATTTGTCTGAGATACAATTTTTTTGAAAATCTGGATACTGAGGGTGCAAATAAATCAAAATACTGAGAAAATCACCTTTAAAGCTGTCTAAATTAAGTTCTTAGCAATGCAATATGCAAATCAAAAATCAGGTTTGATATATTTACGGTATGAAATTTACAAAATATTTTCATGGAACATGATCTTTACTTAATATCCTAATGATTTTTGGCATAAAAGAAAATATTGACCCATACCATGCACTGTTGGCTATTGCTACAAATATACCCGGCCTACTTAAGACTGGTTTTGTGGTCCAGGGTCACGTATAATGTATTTGTTGAGTTAATTAATCTGCTAGCTAAACCATTCAGTTTACCAAATAAGTTTTTTTCAAATAATCTAGTCATTATCAGCAATGTCTGACATTACTGAAAATGATTAGATTATTTGAAAAAGTTATATTCCTTGATGTTTCATTTTTTTTTATTAAGAGCCCTTTTTATTAAAAGCCCCTTTTTAAAGGTTTTTTATTAAAAACCATCAGAAGCTACAAAAGACATGTTTCCCAGAAGATAAAATTCAAAATTGTGCTCTGCAAGTTCGCACATTCTACTTTTTTGCTACTTCTGAGTAAACTAGTTTAATCCAGAGATCAGATATGCATTTTTAAATAAATGTCAATAGAGCTTCTGTAGGTTTAATATATTTTGTAACTTTTGAGCCCATATTATGAAGTATTTTGTCAACTTTTAACTTTAACGCCAAGCTGTGAAAATCATGTTATATAAAATTTAACAGCAGCATTTAACAACGACAGCTGGGCTGTTGCCTAAACTGGTTGAAGTTACAGACTGAACACGCAAAACATATGCTTATTAACTAACATAAAAGTACCATGGTACTGTGAATTCACAACAACAAAAAACAGTTAAACCAGTTTTGGTCGTTTTGGTTGACAACCGAGACGGATTCCACTGGTCTTCTCTTTTTAAGAGACCTTTTGGTTGTTTGACAGCTAGTATAGCCAGAAAACTAATTAGACCAACTAAACATTAGCGAAAACTAGACCGATTTAACACATTATGTAAATACCATATAATATCATCACTGTATCGGTACATAAATCCCCAAAATAGGCTATAACCACATCTTACATAACTGCCTGACAAGTTCTACACCCTTCTCACAAAAGTACGGAAGCATTAGCTAACATTAGCAATGATACCACGCAGCTCAAAATGTACTTTAATTAAATGTATCAGTTCAGGTAGTGTAGGCGAGTACAATCTGAAGTCTATGACAACCACTCCAGCTACGTATTCTCCAGCACAGGACCGTGTTATTAATATCATTCCGCCGCAATCACTCCTGCAGCAGCACAAAAACACAAAGATACACACGCGCGCACACACACCCGCAATACTATATCCGGGGACTATATACACAAGCTTCAAATGATTTTCTCTAACCTTCTGTTGCATTTTCGTCATGCACTATGCACGTAAGCAAATAGTTTATGGTGTGAAGTTTTTATTTGTGAGACTGCAGTTGACTTTACCGGTTTCGCTGTCATCTTTAATCCTTTGTTTTCGCGGCCGGCCCCGCGGCATAGTTCCAGTTTATAGAGCGGGTGTAGTGTGAGCGATTTGGATTTCAAAATGGCGGCCAACTTCAGTGAGCCGAGACGGCGAAGGCAGCAGCGCCATATCATGTTGGAGGATGCGACATCTAGCGGACATTTATTGATACTTCAGGATCTGAAATAAGTAATGTTTTCAATATAACGGAGAAGAATAACATTAAAATGTACAATTAATTAAATGTACAATATATCTGCATTTTATGAACAACAAATAAATTGAACATAAATTGGACAAATATGGGCTATATTTGATTATATTAAGTACATTGTAATTACATTTTATGGATTAAATCACCTGCTTTACATTTGATTTTTTTTTTTATTTTAACGATACCAATATTTATTATTTCCTAAACTGTAATTTTTCTCAAAATCATTTTTAGGGGGGAGAGAGAGAAAGAGAAAGAGAAAGAGAGAGAGAGTTCATAATGCAAATCACATCCACACCACACATAATGGCCATTAATGACAAATTATTACAAAAGCAAATAGCAGCACAATTAAATAAAAAAATCTTTAGGTGTAAAGAATAATCCTGAATTTGACAGAAATATGAACTAAAATACCAACAACATAAAACATTTACACATTCTTAAATATTTCTTAATCTTCCTAAACAGGCCTTAATTTTCCCAGACCAACTTCTGCTTTCTACACATCGAACTATTTAGGCTTCCAAACAACAATGTTCATCCAGATGATTACCCAGATGAGCACTCTGATTTACATGCATAGCCTTACACCAGGCCTACCTGACACAAAACATTTACTACTGTTCTGTATGTAACTAATAAATACATCTGCTGTTTTCTCCCAATCTCTCAGCATTGTGTTGCAGCTTTGTCACATTAATCACATATGTGTTTAAAGCTTGCAAGATGTTTTATTATGAGTACTCAATTAACAGTGTCTTTTTTAACATACCTAAAACGTACCAGAAACAAACAAATGTGCCAACAAAGTGGTCAGTTCTTTATTTACGAGACATAAGCAAGTCAAACTTTTTAAATGGTATTTAAATTTTTAAATGGTAAATTCACTGGAAAATATATTCAGAAGTTCACATTTTTAATAATAATAATAATACAGATCACAAGCAGGTTGTATATATACAAGTTTCGTTTAAACAGTTTATCAGAGTTAATGTAGTCCCTTACTGTACCGATCATGTATGAATGTTGTCTAATAAGATGTCTAGTCCTCAATCCTGAATCCACAAAAAAAGGTATTTCAGAACTAAAATGCGGAATACGAAACAAAAGGGGTATGTTTAGCAAAGTTTTCATTTGCAGTCTGAACATCTACATACGTTTAACTTCAAAAAAATATTTTTATACCTTTTTGGTTGTTAGTCTTTAGTAAAAGGATATAAAGCATTTTTACATATAAAGAGTTTATTTCACAAGTGTTGTTGTATATAGAATGTTTTTAGCGATCAAAAAACCAAAGCAATCCATCCCAAAAGCTTGCTTTTTATGTATGTTCCACTTTGACCTGAGTTCACCCTCTTAAAGGAAAAAAAAGTCACCAGACACTGGATTTCAAATTCAGTAAAATGAGAAGAGAAACACCAAAAGGATCGACTCTCAATCTCTCTTTTTCACCTCATTCAGGATCAATTTCCGAGTAAACTATCGCCTCCTGTCCGGATGGATCCTCTACAGTGCCCTCAACATGCAGGGTAGAGTCATCCAGCTGTGTGACTATGTAATGTGTCCCCTCGTCATTGACGATAACTTGGGTAAGACCCTCCTTCATCATCAGCTGACTGGCAGCAAACTGTAGCACCTCTTGCATTTCCTCAGATGTGTGCTCATGGGTAGAGCTCATTACCTGAGCCACCACACCCACTTCTGCCCTCTCCTCATATACCTGTCCTTCACTCTGTCTCTGTGTCTGAGAGATCTGGCCTTCACAGTTCTCTTCTATCATATGTTCTGACACTGTGGTGGTGGTAATCTCTCCCTCTCTAGGGCCGCCTTGTTGGCCCAACTCTGTCACGGCACAAAGCAAAGCATCCAGAGCAGAGGAAGACTCGGACACGCTGTGCACAGCCTCCTCCCCTTCCTGTCTTGCATCTTCCACAGTCTCTCCGGAAGACTCCACCAGCACGTACTGAGTGGTCTGCCCTCCTGTCACTGTAGACACTTCCCGACCAGATGTGATGAGCTGTCCATCCTCAGTGATGTGTAGCACTTCAGCCAGCTGACTAGACATAGCGAGGGTCTGTAAAGTGGCAGCAGCTGACTCCTCCAGGGCCTGATCGATGGCCACCTCTCCCCCGTCGTAGCCCTGAATGATGATGACCTGCTGAACAGCCTCAGAACCCAGTTCACTCTCATCAGGGGTGAATACAGACTCTGCCTGGACAAAGGATGCCCCCTGTCCCTTCAGACGACACTCGAAGGACTTGGACACAATTCCTGACACAAACACGGGAGAGAGTAGAAAGACATTCTGTAGTTCAAGTTTGCCTGCAAACCACTTATTTATTTTTGCACAATAGACAAATGACATTCTGTACCTTGAAAAAAGTAAATCTGAGTAACATTTATTTTATTACTAGTGCCACAAGTCATTTCTTTTTCCTGCTTCCTGCGCACACATCAGTATCTTCCCTCCCACACCCACACTCTACAATTTAAGATAGATCCAACGCCGTACTCGATTGCATCAGAATGCAGACCACTATTTTGTATGGTTCGTACAGATACTGTAAAATTAAACTCCAGAACTTTCAAGGACTTTTCAAGCACTATTTTTTTATGTTCAAGGAATTCAATCAGAGATCTCACTTATTGAACAATGTCTTCCATTTCAAATAAAAAAAAGAGAAACAGACAAAAAAAAAATTAAAGGCCCCTCTCTTCTGTGGGGTGACAATGTTTAATTTAGATGCATTTAGCCACGAAACTCACTAACTAGCACATTAAATGGTTTCCAAAGATGCATAAAAACCCTTATTCTCACTTCTTTAGGTGAAGCTGCATCACAAATGCTTTGGGCGAACTTTGACGCATTTAGGCAGATTGGGAATTTGGCTTTTCAAAAACAGTTTAGATGCTGGGAGTAAATGACAACTTCTACAGAACACCTCAATCGCTTAGGAGACATTCGTCTTCCCCTTTTCCGGCATCGGCACAATGGCAGACTGCTTACAGCTCACTTAGGGCGGGTCTAAGTGAATTTTGCATCCGATGACCTCTTTAAAGGATTTGTATTTGTGTATACTTTCTTTCTTTTCTTTTTTGTTTTATAACTGTACTGCATTAATGGTTTGATGTTTTCTATCATTTAAAGGAACACTCCACTTTTTTTGAAAGTAGGCTCACTGTCCAACTCCTCTAGAGTTAAACAGTTGAGTTTTACCGTTTTCGAATCCATTCAGCCAATCTCCGGGTCAGGCGGTAGCACTTTTAGCATAGCTTAGCATAGATCAGCATAGATCATTGAATCTGATTAGACCGATAGCATCTTGCTCAAAAATGACCATATATAATGATATAGATATTTTTCCTATTTAAAACTTGACTCTTCTGTAGTTACATTGTGTACTAAGACTGACGGAAAATGAAAAGTTGTGATTTTCTAGGCTGATATGACTAGGAACTACACTCTCATTCCGGCGTAATAATCAAGGAACTCTGCTGCCGTACCATGGGTGCAGCAGGTCCAATAATATTATGCAGTGCCTGAAAGTGACCGGCACTAATTTTGTGTAGATGCAGAGTTGACGGCAGCGTAATATCATTGCACCTCCTGCACCCATGGTATGGCAGCAAAGTTCCTTGATTATTACGCCGAAATGAGAGTATAGTTCCTAGCCATATCAACCTAGAAAATCGCAACTTTTAATTTTTCGTCTATATTTGTACACGATGTAACTACAGAAGAGTCAAGTTTTAAATAGAAAAAATATCGAAAATCTTTGGTCATTTTTGAGCAAGATGCTAATGGTCTAATCCAGGGGTGCCCAACCCTGTTCCTGGAGATCTACCTTCCTGCAGAGTTTATGTCCAACCCTGATCAAACACACCTGTCTGTAATTATCAAGTGCTCCTTCAGATCCTAATTCGTTGGTAAAGCGTCTTTAATCAGGGTTGGAGCTGAACTCTGCAGGAAGGTAGATCTCCAGGAACGTCTCAGTTACATCTGTAACCCTCGTTCCCTGAAGGAGGGAATGGAGACTTTATGTCATAACTGACGTATTTGGGGTTTCCCTTGGGGGCCCAATCACCTTTGAGCTATTTGGAAAAAGCCAATGAAAATTGGCTAGTGGAATTTGCATGCCAAGCCACTCCCTCGTACATGCGGGTATATAAGATGGCGGCGTGCATCCGCTTATTCAGGTTTATGCTGAGGAGCCGAGGTGCATCCCAGCATTCAGCGCAATTCAGGATTGTGGCAGGAGGATGTAACGTCTTCGTTCCCTCATTCAGAAGTAACCGAGACGTTCAGTCATACTCTACGACATTACGTCATAACTGACGTATTTGGGGTCTCCTCTGGAAAACTCCACAATCCTGAACCGTGTTATGTAGTTAAGGAACAGATGCTAACAGGCGTGTCAGGACAAATGAAGCTTAACACGTAACCTTCCCAACGCCCTGTAAGCCAGATAATGGGCCCACCAGGGGTGCCAGGTATCTAAAGCAACCGTGGGGGGGCGGAGCATAATGACGAATTTCAAAGCCATGTGGAAACTAGGTAAAACAAAATATCTGAAAGACAGGGGGAACACGGTGAATAACCGTGGAGAAATGCTGAAACATATGCCACAACCTTTAGGGGGCGAAAGAGATCCCCTGTTGGAACACAGTCACAGACTACTCCGCTTTAATCCGGACTGCGGGGCAATGGAGGACCCAGAGTTCACTGAGGCGAACAACTGGGAAAAAGCGCACGGATCCGTAAGGAATGGTGCAGCAAGCTGACACTGAACCGTCCTCCCGCCAAATACCTGAGTTACCCGCAACACACGGGAGGACACGGCTCAACGCAAGAGAATCTTTCGCAGTGATGGGTGTCGCCCGGCCCGCAGCTGCTATATATATTTGCTAGAGAGGCGCAGTGCACCACGCCTAGGAGGAGAACTCTTAGAGAATGGACTCGACTCCTAGGGGACACAGCTCACCTAGGCACAGAAGCCGAGGAGAGGCACTAGCACCCAACGGGCCAGCCTCTGGTCGAGGACAGCATTCCCCATCTGCTGACCCATAAGCAAACAAAAGCTGCACGGAGCGTCTGAGTTCCGGGTGCGGTCCACGTAACGTGTATGGCACGAACGGGACACAGCAACACTAAGACCGGGTCTGCCTCCTTCATCGGCAGCGCTTGCAGGTTCACCACCTGATCCCTGAAGGGAGTGGTGGGAACCCTGGGCACGTAATCAAACCGGGATTCTCAAGGTCACGGAGGAAATTCAAAGCATGTTCTGTTGACTAAAGATGCGTGCGGGTTCCCCATCCTCTTAATGGACATGACCGCAATGAGGAGCGAGAACTACGACTGATTCAGTGGCTCAGGGGAGCACTCCGCAGACCTAGAGAGGGCCACGGGGAGATCTCAAGAGGGGAAAAGGTGCAGCCCAGGGGAACCTGACCCCCTGCACCGCTGCGGAACCTGATGGCCAGGTGATGCCTCCCAGGAGCAGCCATACATAGCATCTTGGCATGCCGTGATGGCCGCGATAAATACATTCAAAGTGGAGGGAACATCCTTTGCTCCAACTTCTTCTGCAAGAAGGAAAGCGCAACTCTGACCGAGCATCTTAAGGGGTCCCCTTAACGAGAGGACCACCATACAATGAAAAAACCTCACCTCAGAGCGTATGCCTACCTCATAGAGGGGGCTCTAGCCTGGCCAGTGAGGTCTACTGCATCCTAACCAGAAGCCAGACGTACAGGTTCACGGATCGGGATGTGGGTGCCAACCGTGCCCATTCCTGAGAAGAAAGTTCTTCTTAGCGGAATCCCCCAGGGAGGAGCTAACGCGAGGAGCATGAGTGTCAGCAACCCAGGTTTGGGTGGGCCGGACGACGCACCAGCGGAACCTGCTCCTCTTCGACCTAGCACAGGTCTGTGCAGGAAGGCGTATTGTAGACCCCAGATCCAACTGTGTGCCAGCGCATGGCTGCTGAGCGATCGATCAGGAGGAGCTGGCCGTGGGAGGACTCAGGGAAGCAAACAGGAGTACCTGAGCTTCACTCCAGACAAGCTGGACACCGGGGCCATTCTCGGAGAGAGTGCGCCCTTTTTTTGGTCGCAACTTAGCTCTCCGAAGCGAACGGCCTGCAGCAATTTGAGCCGCAAGACTCCAGAGGAGGAGATGATGGGAGAGTTGCAACATGCAACAGGAGCATAGACCACCTCAAGGGTAGGTGTACGCTACCACAGCTATGGTGTCCTATGGACTTGCGTGTACCTGCCCTACAGCATCGGTAGGAACGGGTGGAGGTAAAAGCACTGTTGCAACTCAAACGACCAATGTCGCTGCAGTTGAGGTCCTCTCCAGGAACCCGAGACTGCCTGCCCATTGCAAATGGCACCCCAGCCCGTGTCAAAGGCTTCTGAGATAGCTGCTCGACACCTGGCCTAAGAGCATGGCTGACCGTAGGAACACAGGGTCTAATGAGTAGCTGGGAAGGTGGCAACACTGAGGGGGATGCCAACCCGAAGTGTGCCACGGTGCCATGCCCATCTCAGGATCTGGTCATATCGTCAGTGCTGAAGCGGTCTCATATGGAACAGCTGAGCGGCAAAACCGTGGCTACGGCCGCCATATGCCCAAGGAACCTCTAAAAGTTTAGAGGGACCACTGTCAGCACCAACCCTTTAGCTGACATAATCGGCCTGATCCAACTCCATACCGAGAAATGAGGGAGCTCCGTTCTCCTTAAAGACTCGCCCTTCTCCCAGTTGACCCGAAGTCCTGATGGCTAAGGTGCGAAGGCACTAAGTTCCTGTATTTGTCCAACAAATCTCACGAGTGGAGTATTCATAGCCCAGTCGCCGAGGTAGTTGAGGACCCAGGTGCCCTACTCCCAAATGGGGCCGGGCACCCCCCGCGAGTTTGTAAAATGCGGGGAAACAGATCACTCCAAAACAGGAAAGCCAAGAGGAGAACTGTACTGATACATCTAACCCCTGAAGCAGACCAACAAAATATCTGAGAAATAACAGCACACGTCCTTCGGGTCGAAGCTGTCACCCATCTCTGGTGCTAAAAAATAGAAACATGTTTCTGTTTCAGCCACCCAAATGGTAGCCCGAAAGGGGGACTGATTCAGAACTTAAAAACCAGGAATGGGTGAAGCCCACCGCTCTCTTAGGATGAATAGACCGACCAACTTGACCAGCAGACAGGCTAGGTAGTGTTAGTGTTAACCGGGCTGCTGCCTGCATAAATAGGGACGGCATAAACACCCCTGCGGCGGGACAAAACAGCTTCTGTTTTTTTTTTTTTTTTTTTTTAAGGATGGCTCAGTCCCGAAGTAGGGCCAGGCTGCTAAGGCAGCGCTTACCTGATCCATGATTCCGCGTTGTCGCAGCTAGAGTGCTTAATAAAATAAAAGAAGATTTTCTTATTTCCACAAGGCAACCCAAATCGCAGACTGCCATCCCTTAGGTGTGGCCAGCTCAATGCCCCCGAAGGGGAGTGGAGCAAGTCCTGTTGGGACCACCGGGGTCACCTTCGGCGAAGACAGATGAAAAACGCGGCCCTACCATAGGCACTCTTATCTGCGTATGAACTGCCCAGGACTGCTGGGCCAAGTCCCGAACAGTGTCGCCAAATAGGCTGGCCTGAGAGATGAAACACCAAGAAAGCGAGCTCTGCCGGTGCTGTACATCTCACCAGGTTCAGCCAGAATTTTTTTTTTTTAGGCCACAAAGATGATCATCACCTGACCGAGGGACTGCACCGAGACCTTTCGATCACTGTATGCAGTTCCTGCCTCAACCCGAATCAGAACTATCCTTGTGCATGTCAAAATCATGGCCTGTATAATGCAGGAGGGCCATGGCGTGCAGGGCCAAGGCTGGCAACGCTTATAAGCTTGGAGGGAAACACGGACAGCGAACACCTCCGGGAGGAAAGGTACCAAGGAGGGCGCAGCAAGAGTCTGTCGCTGAAAACCAACCATCAGACCGTGAACAGCCAGGGAAGGCGGGAACCCAACCTCCAGCCTGGTTGTCGCGGCTGCCCAGAGGAACATGGCCGTCAACTTAGCCTGAGACTCCGGCCACACAGCCACCACAACGGGCAGCCGCTCGGCAGAATCCTTGGCGTCAGAGGACGAC
>JAHKKF010534220.1:0-14158 GCA_019740295.1 Labeo calbasu
AATCAACACAGTCCCAAACCCATCACCACAAAAAAAAAAAAAAAAAAAGAATTGAATTCATCTATTATATATATAGTTTAAAAGTTAGGGATTTTTATTTGGAAATTAATTATTTTATTTAGCAAGAATGCACATTTGTCAAAAGTGATAGTAAAGATATTTATAAAGTCACAAAAATAATTTTCTCCCCACCAAAATATTAAGAAACATTAAGTTTTCAACATTGATAATAATAAAAATATTTCTTGAGCACCAAATCAGCATATTAGAAGGATTTCTAGAAAGATCATCTGACACTGAAGACTGAAAATTCAGCCTTGCCATCACAGGAATAAATTACATTTTAAATTATTTCAAATTGTAATAATATTTCACAAAATTACAGTTTAACTGTATTTTATTATCAGACTAATGCAGCCTTGGTGAACATAAGATACTTATTTTAAATAATCTTACCTACCTCAAACCTTTTAATCATAGCATACATCAGAGGTTGCGTTAACCGAAAATTGTCCGTCACTGACAGATTTATTTTCATCAGTGACGGACAAATCTGAAGGCCGTCCGTCACTTTGACAGATTACAGAAGGTGATCTATTGTAAAATTGTAGCTGTAATTCCCATCTCTGTCCAGTTGGTGGCGAGAGCGCTTCAGTGTAGCACCAAAGTGCTGGATCCAGAACAAAAATGAAACTGTCACAAATGTTTTCCTATACCTTTGATTACGCACAGACGAGTATGCAAGCTACAACGATCTATCATGCCACATTAAGCGCCGGAACAGTATTTATGGCTTGATATTCCTAATGAAATGGACAGAATTTGAAATCTGAGACTTTGTTTTATATCAAAAGTAACAAAGCCTAGCCTACTGCTATTTTTTGTAAGAAAGACACACTATTTACTGTTTATTCATCAACTGAAAACAGCAAAAGATCAAAAGATCGATAGTGATTTAAGAATCAATACTGGTTAATTAAAATGAGAATATATTCAAATCGAGAAATCGATTTTTGTTGTTGTTGTTTTTTGTTTACCCAGCCCTAGCGTATTTTGTTGTTTTTAAACATTGTGCTGTCATGCTGTAGGTTCATTATTTAAAATGAAAATGTGAACAAAAATTCAAATTTCTAATTAAAATATGAAAATTAAAATGACGGATAATAATAGATTATGACGGAATTTTTACGACCCTGTCCGTTAAAATGACCTCTGGTATACATATAAAATTACTGATACATATTCATCATCAGAATGCACTGCTGTTTTTAAATAGAACAGATGATTTTTAAAACCAAATGATAGTTACAACATCTACCAGCAGGGGCCATCTAGACCTGGTTAGTATCCTGTCAAAACTTTGACCCTTTGCTCTTGATTCATTCATTCTAAAATATGATTTCTTTTGGTATATCAATCATCCTGCTAACGCAGTCATGACACTAAATCAGTGTCTACAACATTCCGTAAACAGGCAAACGCTAGATGTCACTGATCTGGATTGTGACATTGTTTAATATACTAAGTGAGATCCATTATAGCAATCTGTCAATGGAGGTTCTGCCCTGCTGCTGAGAGGTGAGTTTCACAACATCATGTTTTTACAGCTTAATGCACTGCAGATGCTGTCACTGCACTGCATGAAAGAGCACTGGACACTTACATGGGCCCTATCAACATATCCATTAACATGACACGGCTGTGAGTCAGTCTGCGATCATGCCATTTTAGGGGCTAAAGAGGTGTTTTTTCATTTAATAAGGCTTCATAGCTGCTGCTGTTGATGTCTTCCTCTGAGATGTGTAATTGTTCCTTTTTTGCTTGCTTAGATAGGCACTCATGTTAGAGAGTAATTCTTTTCCCCATTTGCCTTTTCCTAGAGGAAACACGGCTTGTCAGACTGCAAATGAATAGGGTTAGTTTTTTAGTGAAAAGATCAAGAAAAGAAGAAAAAAGGGGAAGCGCAATAGGAGACCCAGTTGACATCACCCATAAAAGAAAAATCAAAAATGAGATCTCTTTGATATGCCTAGTCCTGGTCAGCAATGATATTAAATGGAGAGCAAATTGAGACTGACTTAAAAGGATAGTTCACCCAGAAATGAAAATTCTGTCATTAATTACTCACCCTCATGTTGTTCTAAACCTGTAAGACCTTTGTTCATCTTCAGTAACATAAATTAAAATATTTCTGATGAAATCCAAGAGCTTTCTAAGCTTTATGTCGTTATTTTTGTCCTCTTTGCACACAAAAAGTATTCTCATAGCTTTGTAAATTTAAGGTTGAGCTACTGACGTTACATAGACTATTTTAACAATGTCTTTACTACCTTTCTGGGCCTTGAACGTGGTAGTTGCTATATCT
Organism: Labeo calbasu; assembly: GCA_019740295.1. Taxonomy (NCBI): domain Eukaryota; kingdom Metazoa; phylum Chordata; class Actinopteri; order Cypriniformes; family Cyprinidae; genus Labeo; species Labeo calbasu. Next base: position 2,366 of record JAHKKF010534220.1, read on the forward strand.
TTAACCCCATTCATCTCTCATACCCCATTCATATGTCTCCATCTAGTGTTGAGAACTCACAATTTCAGTACGAACAATAAAATTCGCTCAAGATGTTCTTACATTGTTTTTACGTCTAAAAAGTTCTTCTCCTAAAAGGGAACATCTGAGTCAAAGTTTAATTAAGCGATACGGAAACTACAAAAGATTCAGCGACTCGTTCACAAAGATGCTTGTTTCGTTTTTGAACGTTTTGAATCGATGTTTTGAACGAGTGCGAGTGAGACTGATTTGTTTTCTTACACAACAGTTAAATAAACAAGAAATTAAAATTGAACCTTGCATTTTAGACACAAGATTTTCCAGTTTGACAGTGCTCAGGTAATGAAAATATTTCAAAATGAAGCCACAATAAAATTGCCACAATTGCGAGAAATCAAATCAAAACAGCGAGATATAAACTCGCGCACATGCGAGTTTGTATCTCGCAATTCTGACCTTTTTTCTCAGAAATGTGATACAAACCCACAATTCTGTTTTTCTCAGAATTGAGTAAACTCACAATTGCGAGTTATAAAGTCAGAATTGCATGATATAAACTTACAATTGCAAGTTATATGGTCAGAACAGCGAGATATAAACTCACAATTCTAACTTTTTTCTCAGATTTGCGTAATATAAACTTGCAATTGCGAATTATAAAGTCAGAATTGTGTGATATAAATGTGCATTTGCAAGTTATAAAGTAAGAATTGCGAGATATAAACACAATTCTAACTTTTTTTCTCAGAATTGCGTGATATAAACACAATTGCGAGAAATCAAGTCAAAATAGCGAGATATAAACTTGCAAATGCAAGTTTGTATCTCACAATTCTGACTTTTCCTCGCAATTGCAAGTTTATCTCGCAATTCTGACTTTTTTCTCAGAATTGCGTAATATAAACTTGCAACTGCGAATTATAAAGTCAGAATTGCGTGATATAAATGTGCAATTGCAAGTTATAAAGTAAGAATTGCGAGATATAAACACAATTCTAAGTTTTTTTCTCAGAATTGCGTGATATAAACTCACAATTGCGAGAAATCAAGTCAAAATAGCTAGATATAAACTTGCAAATGCAAGTTTGTATCTCACAATTGACTTTTTTCTCAGAATTGCGTAATATAAACTTGCAATTGCAAGTTATAAAGTCGGAATTACATGATATAAACGTGCAATTGCAAGTTATAAATTCAGAATTGCGAGATATAAACACAATTCTAACTTTTTTGCTCAGAATTGCGTGATATAAACTCACAATTGCGAGAAATTAAGTCAAAATAGTGAGATATAAACTCGCAAATGCGAGTTTTTATGTCGCAACTCTGACTTTTTTCTCAGAAGTCCAATTTTGAGGGGAAAAAAAGACGAGATATGTTGTCAGAATTGCGAGTTTATATCTCAGTTCTGACTTAGCTCACAATTGCGTAATTCTGAGAAAAAAGTCAGAATTGTGAGCTTATCTTGCAGTTCTGACTTTATTTATCAGAATTGCGAGTTTATGCCTCACAATTCTGACTTTACAACTTGCAATTTCGAGTTTATATCACGCAATTCTGAGGAAAAAACTCAGAATTGCAAGATGTAAAATTGCAATTGTGAGACAAAAGTCAGAATTGTGAGATAAAAAGTCAATAATTACCTTTTTATATTTTTTATTTAGCAGTGGAAATGGGCTTCCATATTGTACAAATCAACTGAATGAAGATTTAAAATAGCGCACTCATAAAACAGTCTCTTATCAGACCCTGGGGGCAGCCGTGGCCTAATGGTTAGGGAGTCGGGCTTGTAACTGAAAGGTTGCGGGTTTGAGTCCCAGGTCCGGCAGGGATTGAAGGTGGGGGGAGTGAATAACCAGCGCTCTCTCCACCCCCAATACCACGACTGAGGTGAGATCCTTGAGCAAGGCACCGAACCTCCAACCGCTCCCTGTGTGTGTGTTTGTGTGCGTGTTTGTTCACTACTCACTACTGTGTGCGTTTGGCTGGGTTAAATGCAGAGCACAAATTTTGAGTATGGGTCACCATACTTGGCCTCACGTCACGTCCTTTCCTTTCTATTGGAGTAACATTATAAGAAATAGGGCCTATTACAGACTGACAGTTGGTCTAGAACGCTGAACAATACAAAAAGCAAGTTCTAGTGCTGTTGAACTATATATATATAAACGCTCTTGCATTGAAACATAACTGAAACTCCAAGTCCCCATAAGTTATTATAAATCTTCAGTTTAGACTTAATAAAATGTCCAGATCTGGCTTCACTGCATTCCTTTGCTCTTAGAGGACTGGGTGCAAATTGCATTAAAGTCAGCGCAGAGGGATGTTGACTGTTATAATTGCCTTCACTGTGGGAATGTTGGTTGTGCTCATCCCTAACAGTCAGCTCTGAGCACCCCTGTGCTTTCCAGTCTCAGTTACTGTGAATCCAGACACCTCCTGCAGTCTGCATTGCAAGGAGAAACTGTAGCCTACAAACAAGTCAGTGACATACAATGTCAGGAGAGCTGCTGGATTGTGTCTTCTTGAGAATTTCTCTCTGTTAGCTTATGCTACACGCATGTGTGACACATCTTCCCATCAAATGCTGCTCCATCTCTGCCCTGTGAATAAACCACAAGCCAAAAAATAAGATATTCACATTTCTCAGAGAGATCTGTATATCACTTCCATTGGTATTCCTTAAAATGTTTCCTTACAATGTAAGATATTTAGATATTATGTGACGGTTTAAAAAGGTACATATGATTCAAATAACCATCTTATTTTAAATTTCCCCATCTGCTATCAACTTTTGCAGCAAGTCTGCAATTTAAAAATGACAAATGGCAGACTTTTAGAATATAGCAAGCCTCATTATCAACTATTAAAGACAATGTGTGACAGAACATATTATATGCAGAATATATGGACGTTCCTGTCTGTGCAACACAGTCCAAGGATCAGAGTGCTTTTGACAGCACCTAGAGAGAAGAGAGAGCGAGGCAGGAGGAGACGTGGACAGATCTGACTTAATTTGACTGCATGAGTCAGCAGCTCATTTAGAAGAGCTCTCAAGCCAAAAAAAACAGCAAGATTCTGTTGTGACTTTGTCATAAGACACCTATGCCATGGAAAACAGGAAATGAGCAGTTTGGAGAAGTATCGCTCATTCTTATAGCTCATCTGTGCCTATAACCACAAAACCTCCAAGGCCAGAAACATTGGTCAAGTCCTTGCCTCGCCAGCTCTGTAACATGCTGACAGTTGCAGCGAAATGCGCTTCAAGGTTAAAAATACATTTATCAAAACACCCAAGCAAGAGACTTTCAAAGAACAAGGACGTTACAATCATTAATTGAGATGCAGCGGCTGAGAGAAATAATTAAGCCTGGAGCCAATGTCAGAATCATTTCTATCTGGTGATTAAAAAGATTCCCTAATAAAAGCCAAAGAGGGTGAGGATTATCAGAGAGACGATCCGCGGTTAAAACTATCGCCCACTGCTCTTTACAAATCCTTAACATGACCCTCAAACTCTTTTGACTCGTGCTGCTGCAGATAGCAAAGTAATGATTCTGATGCCCAAACCGCACTACATAGGTCATACGTTAAAGACCTCATGACACTGTTTGATGAATGGGCGGGTGGCTGTGTTTCGCAGTTCCATGCCAAATATTTTTAAATATTTAGAAATGTGCGGACAAAAACGCTGTTTTGGAGTGAGTTGCATTGGAGATGCTAATCACTTCACAATTCTCCATTTGCATGATTTGAAGTGATTAGAGTGCAATTGACTGGAATTATGGTGGACAAATGTGATAATAAATGCTAATAAGAACTGTGAAAACCCAATACTAAGCAGATTGTTACAAGAAATTGGTCCTCAGGCATTCAGTACACAAGTCAATAACTGCGAGGGCCGCCCCGATTTGCATGTTAACCCTATAAAGCCAAGTGTAGCATATTTAAAATGCAAATTTCTAAGAGGTCTACATTATAAATAGAGTGTTTTCATGACGCATCATGACTCGACCATATTGGCGGCTCGAAATGTAAACAATGCCACCAAACTGAACGAAACTCGCAAATTTTGCTAATTAATGCTGATGAAAACGGTCAATTATTGTCATGTTTTGGGCTGTACTAAGCGGTCAAACCGGGAGAAACATTTGGACTCTTTTAGACTGCCAAAAGTTATAACAAATAGGAGAATAGCGTAAAAAACTGTCTGAAGAACAAAAGGCGTTTGTGGTTGGCCAAACTGAACCAGGATTTCCTGTTTGTTTTTATCATTTCCAGTCAGGTAGGTGAAATATTAGGCTAATATCTTAATTAATACTGCTCGTGTGTATCTTTACCACCTATTAACTTCAGTTTGTCAAACTATTGTACCCTTTCCTTGCTTACTAAGTCCTTATATGATTTAGCAGCTTCCACACGTTTTTTTCTGTGGTTTAGACAAAACAAACGAGCATAACAACGTATTCAGTAGTACATTAACCATGCACTTAATGCTGCTGTTGTACGATTCTGAATAAATTGAGACTTCCGATTCCAAACTTAGCAAAATAACATGTAATTTACTAGAGGCTGTGACAAAATCTTCATTGCCTCATTCTATTAAAAAATGTTTTATTCATTTGAATGAATTGTTTAAAATATAGTTTGAATGAATGTTTCAATTACTCACTCATAAATACTTTGTTCCATTATTTAATTAATACTGTGTGGTTGAAATGACTGTTTGTTACCTATGGTAACCTACTCTCTATGTAAACATAGATTTGAATGTTCCGATATAAATTTATCAACAGTTTAATAAACAGAAAGGAATCCTTGTCATTTAGAAATAAGATTGAATGGGTGTTTTGAATCGAGATCGCAATCTTTTTACAATTAATTCAGCTCTAAGAATAACTTCAATCCACTGTTTTTTTTGGGTGAGACTTCCGGTTTATTAGGGTTCATTAGCTGCTATAGGGAAATAATGAAAATAACGTACAGTAAACGGTAAAACTGTTTGCGCTACAAACCAGTGTGCTCATAATTAAGATTATACATTAAAATAGGGCAAGACACACCAATTTGCAATATCAAGCAGCAAAACAAGCTGTTGTGTACAGCTAAAAATAGCTGGATGCAGACCAGAAGCCAGACCCATAAAATTTGCAAATGTCCGTGCCCACTCTTAGGGGGAAGAAAAGGGTATTGTTAGTAATATTTTAAGATGAACATTTACTGGCTAAAGTAACTTAGTTTTATCCATATATGACTTCTTAGAAAAATCATGTTAAAATTTAAAATCAAATATGATGTATCATCATGCTTTTGAGGAATGATTATTTGTACAACTGTCAATCATCATTTTGCATTTCATTATATATTTTGCCCTCCACAATATAACTACAGAGCTTTGATCAAAGGCTAAGCATTTAAATATTATCTAAAACATATTATTAGGAGATAAAGAGTGACAGTTGATATTTACATGCATTTTATGGAGTGTTATAAATATCTCTGATTATATTACAAGATATCACAATTTCAGCTTTAAACCAAATTGCAGATTTTTGCTCAGTTTTGGCCTCTGAATAAAACTGGAAAGATTTTTTTCCTCCATAAGGTTGAGCTACATATCCTCACTATATCATACTTGTCAAAAAACACATATGGAAACTTTTAGATTTTCTGTTGGATTTTGTCTAAAGGTTCAATAAGCTTTACAGGCTTTACAGGATTAAAAAAAAAAAGACACATCAACATTTTTACTTCTAACAATCTACCAGTGCTAAACCACAATGAATTTTAGATTAGCAGATCTATGAAAACTATCTACGATTACAAGTCTGAAGCCTTTCAAAGAATACTACAAAATTAGCTCCTCAGCTGTCTTCCTGAAAAGCCTGAGTAGAAAGATCTTGACAGGCCGTTTCATTCAGTGTGTTTGGACAACGCTTCCATTGGTGTTCCCGTGGAGGTTATTTTGAGGGGTTCGTGCTGTCAGCTGTTGTCTTGAGTCCTTTTGGACCCTCCTCACTTCTCTCTTTCACTCTGATAAAACTGTGGACTGACTGGTTCATTGTCCTCCTTTTCTAGCTGAACCCGAACAGACACGTGTGGGGTAAGTCATGAGCTTTACTATTTCATATAACTTCATCTGACGTTGAGCTGAATGCCACCAGTGTGTCTTTGAGAAACATGTGAGTTGCTTGGATTTATTTGACTGTATGTTTTGTTTTAGTCGTTATAGTGTGGTTTCATTATTATGATTAAGTAATATGAAGCCAAAACCAGTTCCAATGCCATAATTCTGTTTTAAATTCAAATTTTGCCTAATTCAAAATTTAGTCTTACGTGCTTCACCTTTAGCCTTGTTTAGAGGTAAACCGATGTTTAGAATAGTCATTGTTTTTTCCACTTTGCGTAAAACTGCCACCATTGACATCAGAGTGTACGTGGCTAGACTAAGAAATAGCTTGTCCATATTTAGAGGGTCCAAAAATAGCGTGTGGCTTCACAACAGGTGCCATGTTGCTGAAGGAGGAGGGGTGATGGGAGAGGAGGAGGGGTGGATACATGCACATGGGGTTGGAATGGGGGCTATAATTTGAACCTGATAAGCAACAGAGCTGGGACATAAACAAGCTCTGGAATCTCAGAGTTCATTCCACATGAAATCAGCTGTGTAGAGCTGAAGGGCTTCGGGCCTGGCGCTATCTGTGACACATCAGATTTAGAGGCTCAGTGATACTCTGCCACTGTGATTTGTGCTATTTTCTCCGAACCCCCTCCTCTAGCCTTGTGTGTCACAAGCGGCTCGTTGCTACTCTTCAGATGTCCACCAGACGTGGAGGCAGCTTACAGATCAGATGCAACTCTTTTTCCATGGCTTGCATTTATCTAACACTAAATAGATCATTAACTCAATAAACAGAAAATAAATTCTGAATTCAGCTCTATTTATCTAATACAGATAAAAATAATCAAATAAAATAAAACAGCATATTAGAATTATTTCTGAAGGATCATATGTTTCTGAAGACTGGAGTAATGACTGCTGAAAATTCATATTCAATACATTTTGAAAAATATTAAAATAGAAAAAACATTTAAACTTGTTACAATATTTCACAATATTACAGTTCTCACTATATTTTTGAACAAATAAATGCAGCCATGGCTGTGTTTATTTGATTAAAATTAGGGCTGTCAAACGATTAATCGCATACAAAATAAAATTTTGAGTTTGCCCAATGTGTGTTTACTGTGTGTAATTATTATGTATATATAACTACACACAAATTAATATATATATATATATATATATATGTGTGTGTGTGTGTGTGTGTATATTTAAGAGAAATATGTACAAAATATTATTATTTATATATTTATATAAAATTATAGTACATATAAATATTTCTTCAATATAAACATTAATGTTTTTGGATTTATATATACATAATAATTACACACCGTACACACACATATATTAGGCAAACTCAAACTTTTATCGCGATTAATCATTTGACAGGTCTAATTAAAATACAAAAAAAAATAATAATAATAATATTGTGAAATATTATTGCAATTTAAAATAGTGGTTTTCTAAGTTAATATGTTTTAAAACAGAATTTATTCCTGAATTTTCAGCATCATTACGCCAGTCTTCAGTGTCAAATGATTCTTCAGAAATCATTGTAATATGCTGATTTATTATCAATGTTGGAAACAGTTGTGCTGCTTATTATATATATTTTTTTAGAACCTGTGATCATTTTTTCAGGATTCTTTGATGAATAACACGTTAAAAAACATTTGTTTAAAACAGAAATCTTTTGTGCCAATATACGGTACTGTTCAAAGTTTGGGGTTAGTAAATCATTTCTTTCTTTCTTTGTTTGAATGAAATACTACTTTTATTCAGCAAGAATGTGTTAAATTGATAAAAAGTGGTAGCAAAGACTTATGTTAGAAACAAAAAAATCTAACTAGATAGATAGATAGATAGATAGTCTATATAAATTATTAGTACACAACAGTATCAACAAGGCAAACAGATAGACAGTAGATAGAACTAATTAAATTATTAGCCATCGTTTTTATATAAACAAATTGCTTCACATTTTCTTTCAGTTATTTCCAATTCTCAGTTTTAAGTTTATTTATTTTTCAAGGTCACTTCTCTATTATTGTTTCCGCCTGAGGCAAATACATTAATCAAATGTTCTTTCATTTCCTCGAATTTAAATTCCCATTTCTTACAAACAACCTCATGCATTTCAAACATAAATTCCCTCTATTTATGCAAACACACCGCAAACTGGCCAAAAGCCATCCGTCTTCAGTTTAGTGGCTGGTGATTTCAGGCAGTCATATCAAACCTCTCTACAAGTAATGCATAATCACTTCTCATTAATTTCAACAGTCTCATTTCAGCATCAAGCCAAGAGTGTAATCAAGGAATTGGCTGTTCTACCTCTGCTAATCAATCTGCTTTCTTATGAAGCACTTTTATGATATATTTAACTTGATTTTTGCGGCAGACGATGGAGGGCAGTGACCAGACCTCTGAGAGTGCCAATGAGCAAGTCAATGGCCCCGAGGAGCAGCCGGTGGACCCCATGGAGGACTTCAGCCGGCAGCTAGAGGATATAATCAATACGTATGGAACAGCATCCAGCCTGATGCAGGAGCAGATCTCCATCCTGGAGTCTGAGGAGAAAAAGGAAGAGGAGGAGAAAAAGGAAGAGGAGGCAAAGGCTGATGAAAAGGTTGACCCACAAGAAGCTGGTCCCAGTGCAGAGAAGGAGCAGATAGCTGATAAGAAACTCCTCAAGGGCCTGGGTGAGGAATCTGCCTTTCTTCTGTTCATTTGATAAACAGTGGAAATGTCTTGGGAGTTAACAGACAAACTAAAAGACTAAACTTCACAAGGAGAATTTCATTTTGCTCAGCATAAAACGTCCCCTAGAACGGCCAAATCAGTCAATAACTGGTCAAAAAATGACATGGCTCATCCTATGAAACAGGTGCCATTTTAAGTTTGACAATCAAATAAATAATAAATTACAATGAAAAGTTCACTTCCAGAACAAAAATTTACAGATAATTTACTCCCTTGTCATCCAAGATGTTCATGTCTTTCTTCAGTCAATAAGAAATTATGTTTCTTGAGGAAAACATTTCAGGAATTATCTCCTTAGTGGACTTCAATGGTGCCCCCAAGTTTGAACTTCCAAAATGCAGCTTCAAATGGCTCTAAACAATCCCAGACGAGGAAGAAGGGTCTTATTTAGCAAAATGATCAGTCATTTTCTAAACAAACTGACAATTTATATATTTTATATATATATTTTAAACTAAAAAATCTTGTCCTGTCTCGTCTCTGCAATGCCCATGCATAGTTTGTGTAATCCAACTGTATTGACCGCATTGAAAACAGAGTTTACACAGACGTAGACAAGATGAGCGTTTAAGGTTAAAAAGTATATAAATTGTCAAGTTGTTTAGAAAATGACCGATCGTTTTGCTAGATAAGATCCTTCTTCCTCGGCTGGGATTGCTTAGAGCCATTTGAAGCTGCATTTAAACTGCATTTTGGACGTTCAAATTTGGGGGCACCATTGAAGTCTACTGTTTGTAGAGAAATCTTGACATTCTTTCCTTAAAGGGGTTATCGGATGCCCATTTTGCACAAGTTGATATGATTCTTTAGGGTCTTAATGAAAAGTCTATAATATACTTTGGTTAAAAAGTCTCAATGGTAGTGTAAAACACCCTTTTTACCTTTTGCCAAAATCAGCTCTGCAAAAATCATCCCATTCTGGTCGAGGCTGCTTTAAATGCAAATGAGCTCTGTTCGCCCCGCCCCCTCATCTCTCTGTGGAGCGACGAGCCTGTTTACTTTAGCCGCATTTAGCCTCCTTTAGCTTCAGTCTTCAGTGTCACATGATCCTTCAGAAATCATTCTAATATGCTGATTTGGTGCTCAAGCACTTCTTCTTATTATTATTGATGTTAAAAACAAATTACTGTAGAAATATTACCGTAATGTGTACATCATTGTTAGGATTCTTTGATAAATTTAAAGTTTAAAAGAACAGTGTTAACAATTTGAAATAGATTTTGTTGTAACATTAGCACCTTTCACACAGCAATACAAATAAAATGGAGTAAAATTACCAGAGCAACTTTATCAGTAAATAATGTGCACTGTCACTGTCATATTTGATCAGTTAAATGCATCCTAAATAAACAACAGTATTAATTTCTTTTGAACAAAAAAAATATTACTTACCCCAAATATTTGAACAGTAATGTATGAATGAGTGGCACAAATGACATCCATTTCGAAAACTGATTACTGTTTTATGTTTGAAAAATAATGCCGTATGTAGCACCTCTCAATCGCACAGATGGAGCCATAAACAGTGATTGGGTTTTTCCATCAGCAGGATGGTCGAGTGCCATGAGTGTTGTAATCAACTGTTTGGAAAATTTCCATTCTCAAGGAAAGAATCCTTATGTCAATACTAAAGTCCACTTCACCATCACCAAATGCAGACAGATAGTGCTTAACTTAGTTTTCTGACACATGCTTGGCTTAAAGGAAAATTATACACAAGAATGAGAATTCTGTCATCATTTACTTGCTTATGTTGTTGCAAACCTGTATGAGGAACACAAAAAGAGAAAATATGAATAATGTACTGGTCACTCATTTCAACTTAATTACAAGGAATGATTGTTGGAAGGGGACATTGGATGCCCATTTTCCACAAGCTGATATGATTCTTTAGGCTCTTCATAAAATATCTGTAACACACTTAAAATGAAATTAAAATTCCTCAATGGTCCCGAAAAAACAACACCCTTTTAACCCTGTCAAAAACAGCTCTGTTCACAGAGAGCCGTTTTGGTGCATGTCTCTTTAAATGATAATGAGCTACTGCTCACCCCGCCCCTCTCTTCCATTTTTTGTGTATTCAGTGGGGCATTACCATCAAAAACAAATACCAGTATAATGTATAACAAATACAAGAAAATGAAGACTCTTATGTTCACTTTTACATTTGACTACAAAACACCTTGCATTGCTTACGAGACATTACAACTGACTGAGAGCGGAAAATATGCTAATATGGGACAGTCCGTCAGGAGTCGTGGGTGGGGCCTGAGCAGTATGACATCATACTGCTCAGAAAATCAAAACAGCTTGATAATTGAGACTGTTTAGGTTTACTGGGGATTAAATAAAAGGGAGTGAATGGATTTTTATCATTGTAGGGTGGTTGTGTCCACACACTGCTAAGACACATTTATATGCAAACACCATGTAAAAGTGAATTTTGCATCCGATGTCCCCTTTAAAAGAAGAAAAATGTACAGATAATGTACTCACCCCATTGTCATCCAAGATGTTCATGTCTTTTGTTCTTCAGCCTTAAAGAAATTATATTTTTTGGATTTTTCTCCATATAATGGACTGCTATGGTGCCCCGATTTTTAACTTTCAAAATGTAGTTTAAATGCGGCTTCAAACGATCCCAAATGCGGTTGTAAACGACCCCAGCTGAGGAAGAAGCGTCTTATCTAGTGAAACGATCGGTTAATTTCATTAAAAAATACAATTTAAAAATTGTATTAAAATTGTTACAATTTTTATCAAACACCCTTAACAAAAAAGGTAAAACAGTGATATAGGATGATTTTGAAGTTGAGGGAGAAAATACGGACGAGTTTTTCGACATTCCCTAATTGTCATGAACCAGAGTAAGACAAGACGAG
>JAHKKF010534223.1:0-12641 GCA_019740295.1 Labeo calbasu
TAAATGTAAGTTAATAAAAACAATTTAATAAAAATTAAAAATGCATAACATTACAGTGTATAGATATAATTATTATTTTATTAAAACTGTGTTAGAAATATGATATATAATATAATAATTTAGAGTTAAGTATTTAAATATTAAAAATGTAATAAAAGAAAAATGTAAATTTAATTATAATAATTAATTATTTTTTAAAAATGATAAATAATTAAAAATATAATAAAAATATATTTATATAAATAAATAAATAATATTTATAAAAATAATAATAAATAAAACATTATTTAATAAAAAATAATTTATATAGATAGATACAAATTATAATTGTATTAAAACTGTATTATAAATATTATATATAATATAATTAGATTTACAGTATTTAAATATAATGTAAATTTAATTATAATAATAATTACTTATTTAATAATAATAAAAAGAAAAAATATATTAAAATATTACTTATATAAATAAATAATAAATATGTATATGAAAATACTAATAAATATTTATATAAATAAAACTATTTCATATATATTTCATATCACTATAATTATTTCACAAAAATTAAAGCACATAACACTGTTTGTTAGATGATATGTTAGATTTTATGGCTATAAAAGGGCTTGATAAATAAAAAAAAAATGTTTTAATAACTGAAAATACACATTTTATATTTTAGCAGCATATTTCCTTACTCATGTAATATTAATATATATTAATATATTAATAAAAATAAACAAATAACAAAATAATATATCATTATTATTATTATTATTATTGTTGTTATTGTTGTTGTTATACTACTATTATTATATTACTATTATTATTATTATACTATTACATTATCAGAAGAAAAATATAAATTAAATAATAATTAATTAAGTTACTCACCATAGTTTTAAATTTGTGGTTGGTGTCCTCTGGATCATCAGATGTTTGATTTCTGTTATACAGGCTGTTTCATTGAGTCCTGTGTCTCAGCTGGTCTGACAAACACAGAAATGTTTACCCACTAATAATAATGATTGTTTCGGCTCATTGAGTTCAGATATAAGTGGGGTAAACATGCAGAACTCTGTCATCTCACTCATTAATCTGGCCCTTGAATCTAAACATATCTCACGGGTGGGTGAGCTCTGACATCATGCCATATACACGTAGACGAAGAGTTCACCCAAAAATACCCTTGTGTTGCTCCAACCCTGTATTATGTTCTTTCTCCTGTGAAACACAAAGGGAGATGCTAGGCCACGTGTCCTTAGGAAGCAACGAATGCATGGCGATTTATGCTGCCAATGCACTGAAAAAGCATTAACTTGTTTGCTTTTCGAGGGATATGATAGCATTAGATTAATTCACTAATAATCTTCTCATCCGCTGTAGTCATCCACACTTGTGTTCAGTTAAAAATGGTACTTTTAAAGTTACTGTATGGCTTAAGAAAAGTTGAAAAATTGTGTAAATGTGATGTCTAAATCATGGACATTTCACATAACGTGGATTTGTGTTTCACAGAAGAATGCAAATGAGGAGCAGGTTTGTAATATAAGTATTTCACATGATGAACTGCAATTTCTGGTACATCTGCTTGCATTATTAGCCTCTCGAAGACTAAACCAGAACAGAATGTTACAGCTACACTGACTAATACTTTGGAATATTTATATTAATACTGTCAGATATTATGTTTCACTGTTCTGAGCAGTTATGAAGGAGGGGCTATGAAAAAGGGCTCAAAAAAAAGAAAAAGAAAAACAAATATATGTAGACATTAAATATATTTGAAAATAAATATTACAATATTTAAAAAACATTTATTGTTAAAAAAAAAAAGAATACAAATAAAAATTGTATTTTAATTATTAAAAACCATGTAATAAAATAAAACACTGTTTTCAGTAGATATATAGATAGAATTATAAATTATATTATTATTGTATTATAAATTATTAAAGGTAAATTAATTATTTATTAAAAATATTTAATACAAATAAAATACATAACATTGTTTACAATGACAGATAGATAGATAGATAGATAGATAGATAGATAGATAGATAGATAGATAGATAGATGGATGAAATTACAATTGTATTATTATTGCAAGTTAGATATTATATATAATCTATAATATATCATTTTACTTATAATAAAAATGTAATTAAAATAAAACTTAAATAAAAACAATTTATTTAAAAATTAATTAAATAAAAATTAAATTAAAAATTTAAATGTAATAAAACATTTTAGATAGATAGATAGATAGATAGATAGATAGATAGATAGATAGATAGATAGATAGATAGATTAGATTATAGATAGATAGATTAAAATTATATTAAAACTATTATAAATATTAGATACAATGTAATTTAATAAAATAAAAATATAAATTCGGTAATAATAATTAATTTGAAAAATAATTTAATAAAAATTAAAGTACATAACACTGTTTGTTAGATTTTTTATTATTGTATTAAAAATATAATATACTATATCAATTTGTTTTTACAATATTTACAAATTAAAAGTTTTAGTATTGTTTATGAAATTGTATTATAGAAGTAATATATAATAATTTATACTTAATAAAACAAAACTTTTAATGTAAATTAATAAAAACAATTTAATAAAAATTAAAATGCATAACATTATAGAGATTGATAGATAGATAGATTTTATTATAGATAGATTTCTATTATAAATATTAGATATAATATAATAATTTAGGTTTACAGTATTTAAGTATAAATATGTAATGTAATAAAATAAAATATAAATGTAATAATAATTATTATTATTAAAAATAATTTATTTAACATACATAACTGTTTGTTAGATAGTATTTTACATTTTATTATTATTGTATTATAAATTTAATATATCAGTTTATTTTATTTACAGTATTTACACATTAAATGTTTTAGTATTGTTTATGAAATTGTATTGTATTGCATTATTATTTATTTGGTAATATCAATAGTGGTCCCCATTTCTCTAATGTGGCAATATTATGTGTAAACACTGAATGCAACATTGTGTGTCGTGCTTATACCAATAAAGAATACAGGAGAGAGAGAGAGAGAGAGAGAGAGAGAGAGAGAGAGAGAGAGAGAGAGAGAGAGAGAGTGAGTTCATTGACTCTCAGTGAGTTTCTCCAGTATGGCGATCACACAGAGTCGGTCTGTCGTTACACCGGAGATCTCGTGAATGAATCGTGACTCAACCGCGCTGAATCATCGGATACAATGAGAATATAATGAAAAATCAGAGGCTGAGATGAGAGTCTGATGTTGGAGGGTTTTTAACGGGATCCGAGCGGCGGAAATTCGCTCCGGTGAGTCAAAACCAAACTTCTGCTCTTCACTTCACTGAACCTCCATTAAACACACAACTACAAACCAAAACCCAAAACTATACACGACTGTACAGCGCTTTAAATGATCACTTAATACTATAAAGTGTAAAAACGTACTCGCATCTGCATGAAAGAAACTCTGAGAGCTGAATGAGGTGAAGATGGAGTTAATGTTTGACAACATGGCTGCTCGCTTTCATCTCTTCATTCCTCCAACTTAAAAAAATATAGTCTTAATCTTTGTTCTTTCATATATACCATACACATAGATTTTAGCTTTATTTCGGTGTAGATTGAGCAAACGCGTCTGTTCCTGCAGTTGAAACCGTTTCCGTTCAGCGAAAACAACAAACGCAAAACATCCTGAAACTCTGAAACTTATTACCGAACATCAGAGGTTCATAAAGAGATTTCAACTCTTGTGTGTATTTATGTGTTTATGGGAGATTTTCAGCCGGTGCATGTGTGTTTTGTTGTGTTTCCGCAGGAAGTTAGAAAGAGAAACTCAAACACGACTTTAAAAGGTATTGACAAAAATGCCATGTTTTTGAACATTATTTCTTTGACGTAGCCTACTTTAGAATAGTTCCAACGCTTACAGAAAGTACAATTGTAGTACCTCGATACAGAAATGGTAATACCCTAGTGCTTTATACCATGGTATTTATTTCCATGATGCTATTCTAACACATTTCCAAAAATACCTTGGAGCCATGTCCAAAAACAGGGTTCGGACAAGGTGCTTAAAGTATCTGAATTTGACTTTTTGAAAATTCAGGTCTGGAAAACCTTTGAAAATAGCAATATTCCCGAAGAGGTTACGTTAACTTACCTGAAAAGAGCTTTAATTAATTAAAGAATGTATCTATGAAATCCAAATAATAATGCATACATTAAATTTCATTTAATGTCATTAAACATTAAATTATTACATTGCATTATTACATTAAATTTCATTTAATGTCATAAAACTATCGAGCTAAACCAGTAGTAGTACTAACTGTCGTGTAAACATGGCTGAAGACGCATAAAGAGGAACAAATGAACCGAATCAATTGAGTCATTTACGCTGGAACCGCTCCGACTGATTCAAATTCGTGTCTTCGATCATTCATTTCAAGCGATTCATTAGCAAATAATTTCATTTGATTTAGATCACGACTTCGGAGCGGGTTTGTTAATCATTTGACTTAGATCCGAACTTTGCGTATCGCGAATCAATTGATTTACAGCGGAACTTCGCGTATCGCGAGTCATTTGATTCATATCAGGACTTCGGAGCGGGTTCGCGAATCATTTGACTTAGATCCGAACTTTGCATATCGCAAATCAGTTGATTTAGATCGGAACTTTGCATATCGGGAATCATTTGATTCAGATCGGGACTTCGGAGCGTGTTCGCGAATCAGTTTGATTTCGATCTGAACTTAGTGTATCGCGACTCAGTTGATTTAGATCGGAACTTCGCATATCGGGAATCATTTGATTCAGATCGGGACTTCGGAGCGTGTTTGCGAATCAGTTTGACTTCAATCTGAACTTTGTGTATCGCGAATCAGTTGATTTAGATCGGAACTTTGCATATTGCAAATTATTTGATTCAGATCGGGACTTTTGGAGCGGGTTCGTGAATCTTTTGGTTTAGACCAGAACCTAGGAGTGCAAATCGCAAATAATTTCATTCAGATCGGGACTTTGGAGTGTTTTTTTAAACAGTAGAAAGTGCTTAAAAAGTCCTTGAAAATCCTGGATTTTTTTTTTACGGTATCTGTACGAACACTGCCAAAAAGCATGATAGTTCTGTGGTACTTATGTATATGCTCGTTCAGTACCATGATATAACCACGGTAGAAATCTGACACTGAACTTTGAGTTCTTGATTGGTTATTAACCTAGTTTATTAATAGTGAGATTTTAACACATTAAAGACCCTTGGTGTGTACCATAGTACTAAATTATTACCTTATAGTGTTTTTTATGTGGTACTCTGAAGAATATGTTGCTGCTACCATTATGGTTGTGTCCTAAATACCATGGTAATACCATGGTGCTTTTTGTAGGGGGCTTTAACTTATGCTCTAGTTTTTATTATTAACTTTTAATAAAAGATTATGAGCACAGACAGTGTTTTTCTTTTGCAGTCGGACGCAATAAGACCAGAAAAACTGATGTTGTTGTTATCTGTGAATTTGAGAGATCATATTTGTGCATGTTCATACCAGACCAGGGAGAGTTCAAGTCGTCACCAAGGCAAAAATAACCACCAGAGTGTCTTCATGCCAGTCAGTACTTTACTTTTGTATGTGTGTATGAGTGTGTGTGTGCGAGTGAATGGGGCCCCTGCTGCTTGCCGGCTTTGGCTTCTTAAAACAAAGTGTTTGAAATCCATTTATTCAAGTGACCTGAGTAAAAGCTCCCTCACACACACACACACACACACACACACAGAGGTTGACAGAGGTTTGAGATCCGGAATCTTTGGAATGTTTGTCCCCCTCATTGGATATACCTGCTACACACACACACACACACAATGCATGTCCACATTTACAGTGGCATTCAGACAGACTGATGGCCTCTTCCAGAATTAGGACGTCATAAAATAATCATACGAACTGGCAGACCGTAAAAGGGCGTGTTCATATATTGATTATGACATCATTCTGCAGTCTGCAGAACGTCTTTGAAACTAGGGATAGTTTAGCTAAAAATGAAAATCCTGTCCTCATTTAGGGTATGTTTACCTGACAAAGATGTACTACAAGGCAGAAAAGTTTTTTTTATTTGCATTTTTCAAGTTTCGTGTTCACGTGATAATGTTGTCAAAACGATCTCTGTTTACTTTGATCCACAAAAGCGACTAAAACGCTGTAATATGCATGCCAGGCCAGTAGTTGCCGATATCACTTTTAGGGCCCTATGAAATCCATTTGATTTTTTTCCAAATTCCTTTTTTTTTTTTTTTTTCAGATTTAATTTTTCTGGATTCCATTTTTTTTTTTTATTTAAATTTTTCTAGACTCTGTTATAATGGTAAAATAAAAAAATATTAGCGCTGTAAAACGATTAATCACGATTAATCGATTTAAAATAAGCTTATTTTTGCATAATATGTGTGTGTGTACTGTGTATATTTATTAAGTATATATAAATACACACACATACGTACATGTGGGTCAAAGATGTTAAGATGTCCATGTCAAAAGAAATTTACAAAAGTGATTTTATGTCAATAGAAAGCACATTAAATGTAAGTAAAGTGTCTACTTTTAAGGTTTCAAATAATTTTTTGGAGAATAAAATGACACAATTTGGTTTAAATAATGTTACATTGTCATTCAGTGTAACACAATATTTATGTAAAAATTCAAACATCATGCTTATTCTGATTTGTACATATTAAAATGTATATAAAAGAATAAGGGAACGTATAACACTTTGTGTTTTAAATAAGTAAAAAAATCTTACTGACAAATGGGCAAAACCTAGGATAGTGGCAAATTAAAAATGTAGAATTACACCTAATTAGTATTTGGGGTGAGAGTAATTGATCTTTTAATATGTCAAAAATTAATTTTTCTTGTAAATATACCTGACAAGATTGTTACACTGAATTTTTAAATTTTTGTGCGTCTTCTGTAAATTAAGGAAAAAGGTTTGATGTTTATTTTTTGCAATTGCAATTTTAATGCAATTAAATTAAACAGAAAACTTTTTAATATTTTTTTGGGAAAATAGCAACAATTTAAAGCAGTATTACACTTATTGTTTTTACGCTTAAACCCTTTTTCGTCTTTGACCCATGTATATATTAAGGAAAAATATGTTAGATTTATATGTAAATTATTTATATTCATATATAATATAAATTATATACAAGTGTTTATATACAAATACATAAAAATATTTGTTAAAATATATACGTCTGTGTGTATGTGTATTTGTATGTACATAATAACTATATACACAGTACACACACATATAGTATGCAAACATAAACTTTTATTTTGAACCGATTAATTGCGATTAATTGTTTTGCACCTCTAAAAAATATGAAACTAAAAGCATGTATATTTAATTGAAATCATGAAACCTAAACAATTTAACAGCAATTTATTAAAAGTTTGACAAAAATGTCCATTTTAAGGCCCTAGAAAATACCCTCCCCCCTTCAAATTCAGTTTTTTTGTTGTTGTTTGTTTGTTTGTTTGTTTTAACCAAATTCTGTTTTTTTTTTTTTATTCCATTTCAATGGTTTCATTAATTTTAATAGTCAAAAGCATCTCTAATTGATTGGTTTAATTAAAAAAACATAAATACTTTTTAATAATTACTTTTTTGGTAACTATTCTTTAAAATATATCATTAAAAATAATGTTTTTATAATAATTTTATTAGTAGTAGTACTATCATTATATTACAGTAATATTTTTTTCTGTCACTATTTCTTCAAGTTAAACCTTGAAGTTTCTGTTTGTATATGATATGAAACGGTAAAATGCTCATAAAATGCTACCGCGCATCTGAGCCATTCATTTACACAGAAACACGCAGGACATTCAGGATTCACATTTAAATAGTGTGTTTGCGGTTTATAATATTTACAGACACTAGTCAGTATCATGTTTTGATTTAAGTGTACTGACCTACTTTTGATTTAAAAATTAAAAATCTGGCAAGTTCCGTGACACTCCGCTTTATACAGTAAATTCTATTATAGTGACTGGATTCCATGATTCCGTACGCGTTTTTGCATCGCAGAAATCACAGGGCTTTACACTTTTTAAAGTAATTCACACATGCCTATAGAGAAAACACGTAATATATATGCGTGTGATGACACCGTATTCACAAATTTGCATTTGTACTTTTTACATGAAGATGATAGTTTTATTGTTTTCAAAATTTTTGCATTTTCAGGCCCCCAAAACCCTATTGTCGTATTAATTGTCGTGGCCAAAATGCATAAAAAATGTCAGTTTTTAGTTGAAAACGGTGTCTCATAAACCTCCCCAAACTCACCCTCAATTTCTTTCTTCGCTTGAACGCAAAAGATGATATTTTGAAGAATGTTGGTACCCAAGCACTTGCTGGTAGCCATTGACTTCCATAGTTTTTTTTTTCCCCCATGCTATGTAAGTCAATCAATGTATCAAAATATCATTTTTTTGTGTTCAACAGAAGAAAGAAATTCATACAGGTTTGGAACTATACTCAATACTCCACATGTCATTTGTATTTTATACATCACTATGCAATAACGGTCTTATTCTGCACTACTGTCTTGACATTGATTTTGTGTGCATTGTTGTTTGTAATCTTATTTAGACTATATATATATATATATATATATATATATTTATATATTTATTTCAGTTCTTGGCTGCTTAGCTCGCACTGTCACGTGACTGCACTGGCTTAATTTCGCTAAATATTAAAGAACATGAGAGTGAGTAAATGCTAAAAAAAATAATTTTTTGGGTAAACTATCCCTTTAACCCACTTTCTGAAATGTTACTAGGTTGAATCAGTGGAGGTTTAATCCAGATGCACCTGTCATGACCTCATCTAAAAGAACTGTTGGCCTTTATTTAAGCTAGTTTATTATGTTTTTTTATGATGATTTTGCTGGCATGGTGTGCGTTTTTTAGTGCGCTTGTTTCTGGAAGCATATTTTACATTCATTTTCTCCATTTCAAGTCATTAAAAAAACACTTCAACTAAACTAAACAGCTCAAAGGTGAAACTCAATATTTGACTTTTAAACTAAATCAGCCATAATGGAATAAATGATTAGACATGTTAGCATTTCCACAGTGACTTCTCTGATTGGTGGATCTTTCTGCAGGATTAGTGGTAACCAAAAAAAAAGCTGAAAATCCAGAAAAATCTGTAATATTGTGATATATTATTTCAATGTAAAATAACCATTTTCTATGTGAATATATGTTAAAATGTAATTTATTTCTGTGATCAAAGCTGAATTTTCAGCATCATTACTCCAGTCTTCAGTGTCACATGATCCTTCAGAAATCATTCTAATATGCTGATTTATGTTGGAAAGAGTTATGCTGCTTAATATTTCATTGGAACTTGATGCGTTTTTTCAGGATCAGAATAAATAAAAAGTTCAAAAGAACGGCATTTATTTAAAATAGAAATCTTTTGTAAGACAAAAATACCATTTAAGGAGAAACACTGCAGGTGAATAGGGTAAAATGAACTAGTTATTGCCTTGCTTACCCAGTTGATTGATTACATTGATAATTGCAAGCATTTTTTGTATTACAAGGTTTCTAAGATGTTAGGTTTAAATATGCAAATTATATGCACTAATTTGTATACATTTCTAGTACAAAAATCTGAACACTGTATAACATAAAATGTTGTATAATATGTAATCAAGCTAATTATATCTGAACAAATCCCCCTGAAAAAACCTTCAGAATATAGGCAGGATTAAAAATATAAAAATGTAAAGTTTGGTGTGTGTAAATGCTACTGAAGTGGAGATTTACGGCCCAGTGTAGGAGAAAAAATAATTTTGAGAAAACGGCCTTTAAAAATATGGATTGTGATTGAAATCTATTGACACAAATAGATTGTGAAAAAATAAACAAATAGATTCACTAGTTTGAAAAAACTCTTATGAAAAAACTAAAACTTGACAGGTGCATGAAAAAACTGTTTTTATGTGATTTTTGTGATTTGTAGTTTTCAAAGAAATAAATGCTTTTATTCAGTAAGGATGTGTGAAATTCAATAAATGTGTTATTATAATTAAAATGTGAAAATTAAAATGATGGGTAATAATAGATTATCTAGCTGCTAGATGAGACAATGTTAAAGTCTTATATATGTATATGTGTGTGTATATATATATATATATATATATATATATATATATATAGTGGCATTTTTTGATCTTGTATATGATCTATAAATGATCTTATTTTAAATTTAAACAATACAATGTATTCTATTTTAATCCAATTTATATTTAAAAATGAAATAGAATTTTTTAAAACTAAATTTTAAGTTAGAAATTTTTAAATGCCATTTGAAAGTTTGTGGTCAGTAAATTTTTATTCTTTTTTTAAAGATTAAAATGAAAAGGGAATGACAAGGACTTATATTATTAGAAAAGATTTCTATTTTGAATAAATGTTGTTCTTTTGAACTCTCATTCATCAAAGAATCCTGAAAAAAGCTTCCAAAACAATAATAAGCAGCACAACATTCCAACATTGATAATAAAAGTAATAAATCAGCATATTAGAATGATTTCTAAAGGATCATGTGACACCAAAGATAAAAATTCAGCTTTGCATCACAGGAATAAATTATATTTTAAAATATATTAAAATGCAAAACCATTATTTTAAACTATAATAATATTTTACAATATTATTGTTTTTTGTTTTTTTTCTTCTGAATTTTCTGTTTTTTATTGTTCTGTGTGTGTGTGTGTGTGTGTGTGTGTGTGTACATGTATAAAATATAAGGACATGGTTTTTATGATTTTTTTTATTTTTCTTTTTGCATTTTGGCATTTTATTTATATATATATATGTATATAATGTTGCTGTTGTTTTGATATTTTTTTATTTTATTAATTTTTTTTTTTTTAATAATTGTTATTCTCGGTTGCATTTGTTTACTCTCTTGGAGTAAAATTATTGCAAAAATGTTGTCTATTCATTGCATTGATAGTACCAATGGTATCTGAAAAAAACAACTTCTTATTCTTATCTTTTGATTTAGTTCAAGCCGGATGTGTTTTTGACAGCTCTCAGTTACCTTGCATTTCAGTGTGTTTAACTTCTGGGCCTTTCAGCCTTATTTGTCTCTGTACGAAATGCAAATAGAGCTGATGGCAGTCCTGTGAAACACAAACACACACACAGTCTCTCCTGTGCTCCGTCACGTCTCTCTGACTGGATGTGACGTCTGAGTTTGATCTGATTTTTGCGCACAAAGACATTGAGCTGCATGAGACAAAGACTGAATATGGAGAACAGAGGAACGTCTGAAAGGCAGATCGGGGCCGCTGTCCGCGGGAAACGTCCGAAGGCTTTGTTGATCTCCCTTGAGGAGATATTCAATCATTTGCTCCACGTCACAGCAGAGAGAAACTGATATGAGCTGGCGGAGGAAGAAAAGAACATAAACTCCTCCGACTCAAAAGAAATATCTTCAGATGATTAATTAAGACACTTATTTGATGCTAAATATACACGCAGTATTTATGCACACGTGGTGTTTAAACAGGCAGATGGAGCTGTCAGTTGTGGTCGTCATAGCAAATGTTACTGTGGTAAATGTTTCCATAACACAGTCATGCATCGCTGCTACTGTAGAGAGTGAGAAACTAGCTGATTAAATGATAGTAATTAATGATTTTACAGTTACGCTGATAGGTGGAAACCTGTTTCAGGCTGGTTGACATACTGATGTTGGGCGAGTGCTTGCGTTATTGCAATCCAGTGTTTTATCATCATGTAACATCATGTGTTTTTGTTGCTAACATAAACGTTTGGTTTTCTGTGATGTCTTCAACATTGCTACAGCCTTCTGAAGTCAATTGTCACCAGTGTACTGTTATCTAGCTTTTAGATGAGGTTTTGCTGAAATTGCAAAACTTGTGAAAGTCTTGCAAGCATCAGTTAAGTTGGTTTGATCATTATAAACAAATCTGTAATGTTTTGCAACATTTGCAGTCTTTTTTTGTGAAGCAATATTTATAAATGTATATCTGTCATGAAGTTGCATTATTCTGTAAATGATCTTGTTATTATTGCAAATTTAATTTATTGCAGTTTTTTATATATATTTTTAAATATTATCAAACATATTTAAATGTTATACATTTTATATTTATGTTAAAATATTATATATTAGAATATATCATATATTATTACTTATATACAGTATGTAATCATTACACACACACACGTTTTATTTTATTATTTTATTTTATATATTTTAAGAAAAAATATGTACACACTGTTTATATATAATTTTTGGTATTTTAAGTTTTACAAATTTTATATTTATATAAACAATTATATATCAATTAGAATATATCATCTATTATTATTTATATATACAATATGTAATCTATTGTTACTTAAACTGTTACATAATTCTGTTATGTAATATAATAATATAAATATATATAAATATAATAATTACGTTTATTTATAAACCGTTACTAATTTTTAATATTTTTATGTACAATTTTCAACAATTTTATATATATTTTAAATATTTAATATAA
>JAHKKF010534225.1:0-23994 GCA_019740295.1 Labeo calbasu
GGTCATCATTTACTCCCGACATCTGAGCCGCTGAAGATGCAGTGGATTAAGTTTGTTTGTGAAGGGAATGCGCCTCCCGATCTACATATATCCGTCTAGGTTCACGCAAATCATTGGTGATCCAGCTTCACCTATTGCAGAAGTGAGTATAAGGGTTTTTTAATGAATCTCTGCAATCACCTTTCCTTATAACACGCTAGTTAGCAAGTTTCGCGGCTAAACGTGCTAAATGCGGCTAAAGTAAACAATCTCTCAGAGCAGCTCATCACTCCACAGAGAGAAGAGAGGGGTGGGGCGTGCCAAGCTTATTTGCATTTAAAGGAACAATCCCTCAGGATGATTTTTGCAGAGCTCATTTTGACAAGGTAAAAAGGGTGTTGTTTTACACTACCATTGAGAATTTTTAACCAAAGTATATTACAGACTTTTCATTAAGACCCTAAAGAATCATATCAACTTGTGGAAAATGGGCATCTGATGACCCCTTTAAACCCCTGAATTGAAGAGTTTTTAATCCCTATGGAGAAAATGAATTGGAAAATACTTCTGGAATCCAGGCCACCGAAAAAGTGGGCCCTCTTAGGGTCAATGCTATTGCGTAAAATGCTACATTATGCATATTGCACTGGAAATGTTAGGAAGCAGCACACAGTATTTAATAAGGATCTGGAAACTGGTCTTTCTAAATGTTACATTTAGTGTGATGAGGAATGAAATTTATACTTTAAATATGTTTTTTTTTTTTTTTTAATGTGCAATACAGTGTTTCTAATCAGAAACTGTACTCTCTTTCTGCAGGGCTCCAGCTCTGTCCTGGTGGTCATGGTGATATTACTCAACATTGGTGTAGCCATTTTGTTCATTCATTTCTTTATTTAATCATACGGCCTATAGAATGTCAATAACAGCATTGATCATCATCAAGAATAAGATATGCACACAATGCACACTTAGCACCACTTCTTAATATAAGGAACCCAAAAATCACAGTAGTAAATGTCTGTGTAAGTTGGGCAAGTCCATGTAAATTGTAAACTTCTTTTATGGTTCGATTTATTATATAATTCCATTATAATCCATTAGTTAACTTTGCTTACTTTTTCCTCCATTCCTAATAAAGGTCCATTTACAATATTCTGTAGAACTGAAGTATTACACACATTTAGGTTTTTTAATATACAGCTTGTCTGATATGTTTTACCACATATTTAACGGTTACAAAAGGTTATTTCACACTTGTTTGTTTTCTTTTTAATTGCACATAAGGCCGGAGACATTATTGAGTAATGAGACTCTGAAGATTAATGTGCAAAGATGGTCTTGTGGTTTTATGTACTATGATATAGTTGATGTAAGATGCGATTCACACTTATATATAACCGAGACTACACGCCCTCCGTCCCTCCCTCCCACCCACTGTATTCCAGGGTACAGCCCTATATGATCGCTGCAGACGCTCATTGTGTCATCCATAGAAATCAACCCTCTCATTTACATACCCCGAACTGACACACCTATAAGTCTGTGGTAACAGCTATCTTAAAGGGCTTCATCATAGCGCATTCTCATCAAACTCATGCAGTTCGAAGCAGATAAGCCTGCAGAATCCTTTCCACACTTATGAAACCCGCCTCACCGAATTTCAGCACAATCCACAGTCGCGTAGTTCGTTTTGACTCACCGAAAACACATTCACCATTGAAACACTGCTATGCCAAACTCACTACTAAAGAACCTTCTGTGTTTTCTTGTACACCACATGATGTCACATCTGCTATGGGACATAAAAGTACAGAGGTGCAGCAGTGGCTGAGTATTCCGGCTCATACTCGATAAAGTTTGAGACTGTTACCTTACGACCACTGCTTTCAATATATATTATTCTATATAACTGAACAGTTAACATATTTTAACACGTTTGCAAGATATCATTGATATGCTGAGTGCCTTTTTTAATTGAGAAACCATCCCAGCGAGCAGGTTACATACTGATGACCGCTCATACAGAGGTCACGTGAAATGGTTTGTCTCTATCCCACCCCACCTTTGAACAAATCAAGTTGGCTTAAGAACTGAGCCTAAGCCTGTGGAGATTTTTACAGCATGTTTGTTAGCCTGTTCTCTTCTGCTGTTACTCTGTGTGATTTTCTGCCTGTCTCTCTGTCCAGCAACTTAGATAACAATTGGGACTGAAAGCAGTGTAAAAATACCAGCTTATGTTTCTCAGTGGGACCTGACTGACATTATCTAAATTAATGAATGATAAACTGCTATTGTATATTTTATACTACTCATCCAGTGATATCATGTTGTGAGATCATTGCATGCCTAAGCATGCCCTTTCTTACGCAATGATTTATGAGATTGTTTCCAAGTTATGTGGAAAATTAATAAAATGTTTGAGGTTATGTTGTGCCTATGATCATCGAAAAAACATTCACACAAAAAACACAATCTTCCATTTTTATATCAGATGTCAATTTGGTAGGCTAATCAACAAATAAAGGAGCCTTGGCAAAAATGCACTATGAGGAGCCACTCATACATACATGAATAAGAAATTGTGATGCTAAATTTGGAGTTTGTAGTCCCACCTTACACAGCAGTGCCAAATTTATTTTTGAAAGCAGCATCACATCACCCGGTACGGTGGGAGTAAGAAGTCCAGCCTTTCCGTTAAAAGAGCCACTCTTGTGTGTTTTTTAGTCCAATGTACATTAGCTTCAAGTTTTGTGTGATTAAAGTCACTTTTGAAGTGTTATTTATGATTCCACTGTTGACAGTTTTTATTTTTTGACATAATCTTGACCAAAACTTGAAAGATTTCAAACTTTCTTTGTTCAAGTAGATGTAGCTGTGTATGCATGACTGGAAATATCCTAGCGGATACTGACTTGTGTATTTAAAAGGACTTATTATTTTCAGGGTCATAACCACCTTAAATATAATGAGTCCTTTTAAATATTATTCTTTTATAATATATCCCCCTAAATACCCTTAAACCTTTAATATTTCGTTAGGCCTACATCCTTGACTATATTGGACTAATGTGTTGTCTTTCTGTAAATTATGTGGACTGATTTGTAGTTCACCTAGCATCAAGTAACATAAAACGTCAGTTTTAACAACAATAAATAACATTTTAAATACATACACAGAGAGTGTCGATGGCTTCTGTAATATTATTTAGAATAAGTCGCGATATGAGAATCCACTAATTTCTTTAGGATTTGTACGCAGAGTATACAGTATGTGCAAGTATAACTGGAGTCGAACAAAACTGTATATGTATTGTATTTGTATATGAAAATATGTATTACAGCATACATTACATCAAAATTACACATGCTACTTTATAGCCATTCCATATATAAACGTTGCAACGCCATTGTGAGTACAGACTTATTTCATTATTTGATTATTTTAAACATAACTACATTACATGTAATCGTCAGAAAGAACAAGCGATTTGAACGATTCGCTTATATATAAGAAAATCAGTGATTTTCCATCGCCTTGATTCCGCCCATATCATCGGGGTGTCCGCCTTGTTCGAGGGGCTGGTCGTAGAGGTCCGATGCGTCACGTTTATTTGGGCCTTCTGCATCCCACTGGCAGGGAAGCGCCCGATTTTTTTTTCTCCCTGCCTTAAAACGTCCTGTATATATTTATTCCACGCGTGGATCTTCGGGAAAACAAGGTATCGAAGGGAAAACGCGACGCAAAGTAGGTTAAAGCCAGTGAGGTGGCGGCTGCTGCCTTGTTTAACGCAATAGCTACAGTTTAGCGTACTGGTAAACACACTTGCATGGAGCTTTGCGTATCATTTGCATGCAGTTCTGCAGACGCGCTATGAATTTGTGCAGATAATGACTTTATTGCATGTTTGATTTGTGACTCATATAAAATGTAGCGATTGCAGACGGGCAGATTGATATGGAGAAGAGCATTAGCCGCGCTGGCTAGCCCTGGCTGCAAGTGTGCATCGGTCAAAAGCTAGCTGAAGTTTTCATACACACAAACTGCGAATAAAAAGCAACGAAACAGTTTTATGCCAGGCCTTACGATGTGGCTTTGCATGTAGGTCTCTAGTATACGAAGCATGGCTTATTTTCTGCACCAGTCAAAGAATTAAGAGCATCAAAGGAAATTCCAGATTTCTCCCATTTTTTTCCAGGCTAGCAGGCAGTCGGCTTTACAATTCGTTTTTTAACTTGTCGTGTGATTCTTATTTTATGTGTTGCATTGCATTATTATTTGCGTAGTATTAATACTGTGTTTCAAACCACATATACGTTGTTCTTGTCAAGTGTGTGTGTGCATGTTGTAATGGGAATTTTGATTTGGATTCAACCACAGATTGGACCATAACAGTGATATGCATGTGATTGGTGTAGTAGCTTGCTTGAATATCACTAAGGGTGTCTTTCCTTCCTATTCAATAATCATTATTAACAGAACTCAGGGTTCCCACAAGATAGCAGAGAAATATTAAAACTGTGAAAAGTCATGGAAAAAAATATATTTTTCTAGTTGATCTTGGCTTGCAATTTTATCAACTAGAATTAGCTTTTCCTCAGTGAGATCTAAATAATACAGTGGTTCTGAAACTTTTTGACCTCTCTTGTGCACAATTAATTTAGTTTTGTGAAATTTCATTTTCAAGAACTATTCTTAAATTAAACAGTTGTGGAGGGACACAAAATAAATATGATGTTAGTTTATTTTTGTATCTTCAGTGACATTAACTTTAATTAGATTTCATTATTATTTTTGTAAAAGAGTTTATTTTGAGTTGACGTTGTGTCCCTCTTGGACATTGAGGCTGAGCTGAGTCCCCCTGGTTGAAAACCACTGATGCAATGTAATAATAATAATAATAATAATAATAATAAAAACAGTAATTAGAAAATGCATTATTTTTTTCCCCCAAAAAATATGTGGGAGCGCTGAGCAATTCTTGCATAAGTTATTTGCTTTGTGTAATAACCCACTGTTTTTCTTATTGCAGGTATGCATTTGAAGACAATTCCCCCTGGATTGGTATTTAACATAAAAATTCACCTTGTTGAACAATTGCACCATGAGCAAGCTTACCCAAAAGTCATGAACCTCTCTACAAGACTATTTTAGTATCATTTGTTACCTTTCCAATGGACTGACCATCACTTGTTTGAACAATTTGTGCAATCAGGTCCGAAAGTGCTGATCCCTGAAAGCTGAATTCATACATGTACAGTGGAAGAATGACAGAAGCATGGCAACAGCAACATGCAGTGGCCCCTCCTCCTGTTGGGCACCCCCTTCTACAAGGGGCAGAGAATGCTTTGGGCAGTGCTGCGTACGGTATTGTCCTACAGGCAGACCCTGCTTTGCAGCAGTCTCAGCATGGCCAACATGCACAGCAGCACCCGCTGCCAGCTCAGCAGCCTCAGCTGCAGGTGGGAAGTGAAGGTGGCCACAAATGTGGTGCGTGTGGCCATGACATTTCGCACTTGGCCAATCCCCATGAGCACCAGTGCATGGTTAACCAGGACCGTTCTTTCCAGTGCACTCAGTGCATGAAGATCTTCAACCAAGCGACGGATCTTCTGGAGCATCAGTGCGTCCAGGTTGAGCAGAAGCCGTTTGTATGTGGTGTGTGCAAAATGGGATTCTCCCTTCTCACGTCTTTGGCACAGCATCATAATGAGCACACCAATGGAAACAATCCAATGAAGTGCTCCATTTGTGAAAAAACATACCGCCCAGACTCCGCCTCCTCTAACCCTCAGCAGCCCTCCACTGCTGAGACATCCAGTGACGGGGCAGCCATGGGTTCCTCCTCCACTACAGCTTTCCAGGGCTCCGACCGTCCATACAAGTGCTCCGTGTGCAATAAGGCATTTCGTCACCTTTCGGAACTCTCGCGTCACGAAAGAGTGCACACGGGCGAGAAGCCCTACAAGTGCGACACTTGCGAGAAGAGCTTCAGTCAGGCTTCTCATCTGGCGCACCACCAGCGCACTCACAGTGCCGATCGCCCGTATAAATGCGCCGTTTGCGAGAAGACCTTCAAGCACAGGCAGCACCTGGTACGGCACATGTACGCTCACTCTGGTGAGCACCTTTTCAAGTGTAACCTGTGCGAGCTTCATTTCAAGGAGTCGTCGGAACTGCTGCACCACCAGTGCCAGCCAGCCGGAGAGCGTCCCTTCCGCTGTGCGGCATGCGGGAAGAGCTTCAAGCGGCCCTCGGACCTGAGGCAGCACGAGCGCACCCACTCCGAAGAGCGGCCGTTCCAGTGTGAGGAGTGTCAGATGAGCTTCAAGCAGCAGTATGCGCTCGTTCGCCATCGTCGTACGCACAAAAACCCAGCAGATCGCCCTTTCAAGTGCAATCAGTGTGACAAAGGTTTCCTGCAACCTTCCCACCTGCTGTACCACCAGCACGTCCATGGTATCGAGAGTCTGTTCAAATGTGCCGCTTGCCAAAAGGGCTTCAGACAATCAGGGGAACTTCTAAGGCACAAGTGTACCGAATCGAACTCTGGGTCGAATGCCGCAGAGAAGCCGTACAAGTGCGATGTGTGTGGGAAGGGCTACAAAAAGTCGTCGACGTTACAGAGGCACCAGAACTCCCATTGCACAGAGAAGCCGCTGAAGTGCTCCCTTTGCGGCCGCCGCTTCCAGTCCTCGTCCGATTTCGTGCAGCACCGTTGCGACCCTGCTCGGGAGAAGCCGATGAAATGCGCAGACTGCGAGAGGCGCTTTAAATACTCATCCGAGTTGCAGAGACATCGGAGAGTCCATACAGGAGAGAAACCCTTCAAGTGTCCCACCTGTGACAAGGGATTCAAACAGCGAGAACACTTGGCCAAACATGGCATTGTCCACTCCCGGGAAGCCCAGTTTAAGTGTGTCTGGTGTGGAGAGTGTTTTGGAGAGCTTGGGGCCCTTCAAGAACATACGGTTCAACACACTGCAGAAGGAGGGGGCTATCCGGCGTCCTCATGCATAGAGTAGTGACTGTCTGCTGTTGCTCCTTACCAAGCGAAAACATACACTCTGCACACAATAGCACCATTGCATATATTTAGTGAAATTGTATGTTTTACATATCCCACAAGCATTGCAGTACGTGTTGGACTGGTAAGGAACAGCTTGTAAAAGTCTTGATGTACCTCTGGGTAGATATTGGCAACATTGTGTCTACTCCACAGACAGAAACTTGCCTCAGTTCTGTACCGACCACATTGACGAACAGAACCGCACACATAAATGGTTGCTACTCAAAAATAAGCTTGTAAAAATGAACAATTTTGTCTCACGTGCAACTCATTAGACATACACCGTGTGCTTAGACCTGGTGTTTCCAACAAAGAAAAAGCTGATCAGTTTTACAAGGAACTAAAGATTTAGTTTGAGTTCTGCTTTGTATCTAAAATTCAGTCTGTCTAAAACAAGACGAGATTGCAGTAATGGAATTGATATGCAGGAGGTTAACAACCTGAATCTGCTTTTTGATCTTCGTACGATTGACCGCAGCTAGACGTCTCATTGCGTTGGTTTTGTTAATTTTTTTTTTTTTTTTTTTTTCCTTTCTAATCATTTGGCCTTGTAACTTTTTAAATTAACTGCCTTTCTTCCAGTATCTCCATCTCATGCTTCCATGTTAGCTATGGAACTTGAACACTGTATGGCCATCTGGACAATATACAGTAGTGATTGTATGTACTCGTAATGTATAACTCCCATCACCTAACCCATGATGTAACAGGGTATATGTATGCATGAATAGCCTAAATAATTTATACAGTTTGTTGTAATCTGTCATTAGTGCAAACTGCTATGTTAAACTTGTAGGCAAAGGACTACACAGAAAAATATTAGCCATTCTTTTTCTCTAGTGCATTTTGACTCATCTCTAACATTGACGCAATAGTTTGCAAGCAGTTCTGAGAGTAAATTTACAGTAGTACAAAGATTTACAGTTACTTTTTAACTGCCAGGCAACAGAGAACAACAATGAAGTATTTTTGTTTGCGGATTGCAAACAGACAGTGTTGCGTTAGCTAAACAATGCTGTAGAATTTGTAAAGTTATCTGTACATGGATGTTTTGTATCGCTTTGACATGAGTACAGTGCTAGGATTTAGTATCTGTTTGTGTATCATCATACTGTAGACTGTGCATGTGATTGTTTCCTCTTGTGAGGATATGTTGGTTCTGTTTCAGTGGATTATTCTTTTGCCACAGACGACTTGTTCAGTTTCTCTGCCACAGATTCTTTCTTTGCTTGGTATTTCTTCAGTTGGTATTCCATTCTGTGCTTTCCAAATCGGATCAGTTGACAGTAGAACCTTTGATTTGGGTTGAAATGCTAAACCACAGATAGATGTGCAGATTTGGACGGCAGCAACTTTGTAATTATAAAAATAAATAAATAAATAATTTTAAACAAATCCAAGAGTACAAATACATGTAATATGTTTAAAAGAATCTAAAAACACAGTATTAAGTAGTAGTAGAGTGTTTTTTTTTTTTTTTTTTTTAATAAAAAAATTCCAGAAACCTCTTACAATGCAGTGTCTAAATGTCTAAACATATTAATTGAATCCATATTAACGATACATTGTATGATCCTAACAGCTTGAATGTAAACATTGCAAACATTTCCTTTTCCCTTTCGATGCCTCTGAAAGCCTTATTAACATTAATGGCTTATGTGTCAGTATTGTTTGTTCTGTTACAGATTTGTGTACTCTTATTTTCATGTGCATTAAATGCAGAGACTGAATGGTGTCATTGCTTGTGAAGCAATATTTTTGATGTCTAGACTGTTAGCGGGTTGAATCAAATAAATTATTTCTGTTTTGTATTTGAGCAAAAACAGGTTTTCCCACCATCTAGCACCGCCTCCTGTATGTCACTCAAGCCATCCCTTTAAATGTCTGTGTTTCTAGATAAGGCAGTGAAAAGACTCATTGTAAATATACCACAATGTGTTGTTGGTTTTTTTTTTTCTTTCATTATTTCATCAAAGGTGTGGCATGTCATAACTACAAGGCATTTACAAATTAAATGTTTGTAAACATAGATAACTGTGGTATTATTTGTGAACCAAATGGTAAAACGACTACAGACCATGTTCAAATTTAAGACTGATTTGACTATAGAAGTGTAGACTCCTCAGTCTAGTGAAATATTGTTAAAGAGAACAATATCACGGGAACATTAATTCAGCTATCCAACACCTGTTATTGTTACACCATAATGATATACAGGATTTGTACATCTCATTTGTAAAATGTATCAGACTCTATAGTACAACATGCAGTACAAGTTTATGGTGTAAATGATGTAATGTGGCGTCTGGTACATGTACACTACCAGTCAAAAGTTTATGAACAGTAAGGTTTTTATGTTGCTCACCAAGCCTGCATTTATTTGATCCAAAATACAGCAATAGCAGTAATATTGTCAAATATTTTTACTACTTAAAATAACTGCTTTCTATTTGAATATATTTTAAAATGTAAGTCATTCCTGTGATCAAAGCTAGATTTTCAGCATCATTACTCCAGTCTTCAGTATAACATGATCCTTCAGAAAGAAATTATAAGAAATTAATACTTTTATTTAGCAAGGATGCTTTAAATTGATCAAAAGTGATAAAGACATTCATAATGTTACAAAAGATTTCTATTTCAGATAAATGCTATTCTTCTGAACTTTCTATTCATCAAAGAGACCTGAAAAAAAAAATTTACTGAGCTGTTTTCAACAATAATTGGTTGTTGTTTTTTTAGCAGCAAATCAGAATGATTTCTGAAGGGTCACGTGACTGGAGTAATGATGTTAAAAATTCAGCTTTTAAATCAGAAATAAATTACATTTTAAAATATATTAAAATAGAAAACAGTTATTTTAAATAGTAAAAGTATTTTGAAATTTTACTATTTTTTTCTGTACTTCGGAGCAAAATAATGCAGGCTTGGTGAGCAGAAGAGACTTCTTTAAAAAAAAAAATTTAAATCTTACTGTTCAAAAACTTTTGACTAGTAGTGTAGTACAATATGCAGTATCAGTTTATGGTATAAATTATGTAATGTGGTATCTGGTACATACACATCGTGCTATCACCACAAACAAATATTATTATTTTAAAATAATATATTATTTTATTATTTATACAAATAAAACATAATTGTTCAATATTGTAAAACAGTTCTATTTCTCGCGACTTTTATTTTGAAAAATGTACCGGAAACACACATAGTATTTCCGGTGACTCCATCTATGCGATCGCAGATATCGACAGGAGTGCTATCCTAGGGGTGATATCCGCCTACCTGTCAGCGGATCCCTCGATCGCTTACTGAATCTAATTGGTGGATCAATGGAAGGAATTGGGACTGTCCATTTGAAGATTAATCGGAAATTTGGAGTGGTGTGGGTCGAAGTTGTAGTGGCCAATTAAACCCATCCATCGATATCGCTAGCTTAGTTAGCGCGTTGATCCGGGGGGAACGCTATTAAAGTGAGACTGCTGAACCGCTGTAATGAATATTATAATAAACAGTGATGATCAAATGTTGTTTACGTCCCGAGACAATCGATCAACTCGACATTTCGGCTGCTTCGCGTTGTTTATGTTCCGTTTTACCGCGTAGCGACATTCAGCAGGCTTGACAGGTCTGTGCTTCAATTAAAAATTCTTCATTCTCCTCCCCTTGCATCACTGTTTATTTACATGCAAAATACGAGGGCTGCGACAGGCAATCGCATATGCATATATTACGATCCTTTTAAAGCTGTTACTTTATTTATTTTTAAATTTGTTTACAAACGAACACATTTTATTAGGCTGCGTCGATGGGCATCATGAAATCCTGACTTTGATTTTTTCAATAAGCTGGCGGTCCATAAAAAAACTAACTGGTTTCTGCAGCGTTTCGGACGCCCTTTGCTTTTTGCTTTGGCTTTTAGTGGCGTGAGCGTCAGCGCGAGGTCATGCGCGCCGCTGCTGAGCAGCTGTCAATCACAATTGCTCGCGAGAGATCGCATTGAAGCGGCTTGTTACAGTGCTTTACGGTACCACAATACTTTCTGCAGTATTTCACAACAGAGGCGGTCGGCTTGTCGCTATCGCTTGGAGAGTCTCGTAGTAGTAGGTGGAGGGAAGGCGGATCGACTGGCCAAGCCCGCCATGCCCGGTCCGGTGAGCAGCAAAGCACGGGTGTATGCTGATGCCAACACTGTGAAGAGCAAGGAATACTGGGACTATGAAGCACATGTGCCTAGCTGGAGGTACAGAAATGTTATGTTACCATGATTTTGTTACAAAAAAAAAAAAAAATATATATATATATATATATATAAACAAAACAAAACAATGGAACTAGAATGGTACTTGATTGACATACACGTATAGTGTGTACAGTACATGGTAACCCAAGATACTTAAAAGCATTGTAATAGTATGTTGACAAAAAAGTGACAGAAAATCATGGTTTTACTTTTTTCGGGGGGGGGGGTTGGATGAACCATTTTGCACATTTTTATTTATTTATTGCTTACTGTGTCTTATTCAGCAACCAGGATGACTACCAGCTTGTACGAAAGCTCGGAAGAGGCAAATACAGTGAAGTGTTTGAGGCCATTAACATCAACAGCAACGACAGAGTAGTTGTTAAAATCCTGAAGGTAAGAATGCCTGGCCTCTTATTGTCTGAGCATGAGGTAGAAGCATTTTCTTAAAGAAAAAGTTCACTCAAAAATCATAATTTTGTCATCATTTACTCATCTTCATGTCATTCCAAACTCCATCCACATTTCGAAATGTACATACATAAAGCACATTAAATATGGTAAATAGAGGCTCAAACATGCTCCCTTGAAGTGCAAGAGCCGGCGATGTTTGTTCTTGCGTGACAAGGATGCATAGTTGAGTTTTCCCAATGTAATGTGTTTTATGAATATGAGTTGGTCAGTGTTTATATGTAAATAAAGGCTTAAATCAAATCTCTTTGTCTCATGAAGTGAAAGTCTTTGATGAAACTGCTCAATTCACATGAATTACTTTTACAATGTCTGTTGATTACATAGACTTCCAGTGATTGGACAAAAATGATTTGTCTTTCAAAGATGATCAAGATGGAAAGATGGAACAAAGGAACGGCTTCTATTTTTTTGTCATTTTCATTTTTGGCTGAGCTAACCTTTTAATTTTTTTCTTTACTTTTGCAGCCTGTTAAAAAGAAGAAGATTAAGCGTGAAATCAAAATTCTGGAGAACTTAAGAGGAGGAACCAACATCATTCGTCTTGTAGACACAGTGAAAGACCCTGTGGTAAATTTAGATCTAGTAGTACTTTCAACTGTTTTTTTTTTTTTTTTTTTTTTACAGAATTCTGTTTTGTTTTTTATTAGCAGGCCCACACAGAAACTGTGTTTGTAAATTCTATAGAATTGAATTTTCTGATATCAGCTCCATTGATCACATTGTATCATATTTAAATCATTTTCAGAAGTGGCAGATTTGTTTTCCAGTCCCCAAGGTATAACTGCTTCTAAATTAGGGTTAATTGTCAAAATAGTTAATCAAAGAAAACAAACTGGCAGTCTCTATGCATGCATTCCATCATTGTAATGGTAATATTTCTATGCATTTTTTATGCATTTTTTTCTTTCTTTTGGTATTCTACAGTCTAGAACGCCAGCCCTTGTGTTTGAATACATCAATAACACAGATTTCAAGGTACCACTTTTAATTTCTCTCTCTCTCTTTCTCTCTTTCTCTCTCTCTCTTTCTCTCTCTCTCTCTCTCTCTCTCTCTCTCTATATATATATATATATATATAAACTACTTTTGATGGATTTTATTTTGATCTCATCAATAAAAACGTCAATAAAAGGAGTTAAACTAAAACATTTAACATGCAACATTTAATATCTTACATATTGTATTCTGATTTGTAGGATCTCTATCAGAGACTAACAGACTTTGATATCCGGTTCTACTTGTATGAACTTCTCAAGGTAAGAACGCTGTGATGTACTTGAAATAAGATTACACTTTAATTTATTTTGAGCAGGAGAGTGCGTTATGTGCTTGTGCTTTGTCTCTTTGTAGGCCCTGGACTACTCTCACAGCATGGGCATCATGCATCGGGATGTCAAACCTCATAATGTCATGATAGACCACCAGATGAGAAAGGTGAAGTCAGACAACAGCATTGTGGATTTGTTTTTGAATGTATTCTCTGCTAAAGACTGCAGATCAGTGTTTGTGACCTGATGTTTGTGGGGTTGTTTTCTTTTTGTTTGAACGTGGTGTAGTTGCGGCTAATAGATTGGGGTCTTGCTGAGTTCTACCATCCCGCACAGGAATACAATGTAAGGGTTGCCTCAAGATCATATAAGGGACCAGAACTGCTGGTTGACTACCAGGTATGTTGTGTGTCTTATGTTGAAAAAAACACTTAAATAGCTCCTAAAATATGTCCTTCGTCATGTGTTCAGACCCATTCGGACAGTAATTGTTTCTCATGGGGCCGTAAGGTAATTTCGGAATTTACAAGGGATTCTGGTTTTATTGCCATCTAAATCCAGAATGTTGTGTTTTTCTCCCACCACCCGTGTAAAAATTCCCTGGCAAATGTTTAAAAACACCAGGGTTGTGTGTAAATTTAATTGCCATCTGAATCCCCATCTCTGGTTATAAGAAGTGATCAATCCAAATGATCAGTCTTTTTTTTTTTTTTAAAAGCACCTTACATTAACTGTTGGGCTCTGGTAATTTACATGCTTTTTAAATATGGACTGAAATGCTGGAAACTCTTTTGAAATGAGCTATTACAATGCATTTTTAAATATTTATTATCTTTCTATATTTATATTCATTACATACACATATATAAGGGTTTGTACAGCTAATCATTTTGCTGGGTCAAATGTAATTTATGTAATTAAAAGCATAAACTAATTTTACATTTTAAAAAATGACATTTATCATTTTGAGACAAAACACAAGACAGAAAACCATTTAAACTACAGTCTCAAGTTACCTGTTTTTAAAATAGGATATTTAAATAATAAAATAATAAATAGGATTTTATGAAATTAAATGTAAGAATCTTTATTAATATTCTATTAAATTTATTGATGAATTTATTACTTGCCCAAGCAAATACAGTCATGTAAATGACCATTTGAGCAGATTTTCAGGATCACAGCGCTTGCTCCTCCACCATGAATAAATGACTATATGAATGCAATAGTCTTATCACCAAGGTGCCATGTAGATTTATTTTTACAGATGTTCCCATGAGAAACGATTAGCTTCCCAACAGGGCTTTTATTGAACAGACAAGACCAGATTTTAGGAGCCAGTCTTACATGAAGTTAACTGATTTCCACATTACCATCAGACACTGTAGTCTCCTAAATGATTTGCAGATGTATGACTACAGCTTGGACATGTGGAGCTTAGGCTGTATGTTAGCCAGTATGATCTTCCAGAAAGAGCCATTTTTCCATGGTCAAGACAACTATGACCAGGTATGACTTGTCATTCTACTGTGGAAATTGTTACAATATGTAGTCTCAAAATAGTTAATATGCTAACAGCAGAATCTTTCCTACAGCTGGTCAGAATTGCCAAGGTTCTTGGAACAGAAGAGCTATTCAGCTACCTGAACAAGTATCACATTGAATTGGACACACGTTTCAAAGATCTGCTTGGCCAGTGAGTCTGTGAATTATTGACAGTGAATTTTCACATTAGTCAGTTTTTAAGGATCTTTGCACAAAGTTGTTAGTGATGCACATACACATTTTGATTGCTGTGTTATTCAATAATTTTATGACCAGTAATCTGTGATATAGCAATAATCTTGTTTTACTTTCGAGGCGCGCTACACTAAAGCTCCAATCTAGATTTTGACATACAAAAATTGTACTTTTGAAAATCCCTGATATTATCTGCTTATAAAAATGTCATATTGGCAGACGATATACACACAGCTATACTGTGGATTTCTGATAGTAGTGAGCAAATTCAACAAATTGATTTTGAATTGCTAAAGGTTTTAATTTTGAAATCGCAAACTTTCAGGCAGACACGCAAGCGCTGGGAGAACTTTGTTCAGCCAGAGAATCAGCACTTGGTGAGCCCAGAAGCTCTGGATTTGCTGGATAAACTCCTGCGTTACGATCATCAACAGAGACTGACTGCCCAAGAGGCCATGGAACACCCCTACTTTTGTGAGGCAGCTTTCCTTACCTGCTTTGATTTATTGATTTCTCAAGTTTTTATTATTATATTCACTTCCAGTCTAGAGTTTGGAATAATTAAGATTTATTTGATCAGAAATACAGTAAAAACAGTAATATTGTCAAATATTATTACAGTTCAAGCAACCATTTTCTACTTTGATATATTTACTTCAATATAGTTTAAAATGTAGTTTATAAAGCCAAATTTTCAGAATCCTTCAGAAATCAATCTAATATGCTGATTTGGTGCTCAAGAAACTTTTTTTTTTTTATTATTATTATCAATGC
Organism: Labeo calbasu; assembly: GCA_019740295.1. Taxonomy (NCBI): domain Eukaryota; kingdom Metazoa; phylum Chordata; class Actinopteri; order Cypriniformes; family Cyprinidae; genus Labeo; species Labeo calbasu. The sequence continues at coordinate 15,548 of JAHKKF010534225.1, forward strand.
TGAAAACAGTTTTACTGCTTAATATTGTTGTGGAAACCTATAGACTACCATTCAAAGGTTTAGGGTATGTATTAAAAAATATATATATAAAAATACATGTAAAATGTAAAAAATATATAAAAAAATGTCAGTAAGAATATTTATAATGTTACAAAAGAGTTCAGTATCTGTTTCAAATAAATGCTGTTATGTTTCAAATAAACTTTATATTCATCTAGGAAACCTGGGGAAAAAGTATCACAGTTTCCACAAAAATATTAAGCAGCAAAACTGTTTTCGACACTTACATAACAATAACCATTATTAATAGAGCACCAAATCAGCATATTAGAATGATTTCTGAAGGACCATGTGACACCGAAGACTTAAGTAACAGCTGCTGAAAATTCCGCTTTGTATTATAGGAATAAATGAAAAATATTAATTATTTCAAACTTTTATATATCCCACTCTAAGTGAAATCATGTGACATGGCATCATTCTTCTGTAGATCCTGTGCTGAAAGGACAGCCTCTGTCGAACTCAGAAGGCGCTCTGGCAATAAGCAGCTCAACCACAACATGATGGGCTAAAAGCAGGTACAGGATGTCACATACAGTCAGTGTGCTGTATTTTTGACTTATCTTAATGCTCTTTTTAATCATTTCATTCATTCTTTTTGAATTTTTCTTCTAGGAAAACCTTTTTACCTCAACGTGTCGTGCAGAGACATGCTGCCTTTCAGGTGTGAAGCTTCAGTTTACTGGAGCAAGAAGTTATTAAGCAACACAAGACTTGTACAGAATGAACACAACGGGCTGTAGTCCCTCTCCTACATTCACTTTGTATTAGTGCTGCTTGCCATCGTTATCTAGGTACCAAACTGGTGTCCCCCCCCCCCCATCTCCCCCCTTTTGAGTTGGACATCTCCATTTCGTTTTTGGAACAACACTGAATTAAGCTATGATATTATGACTGGGAAAGAATGCCTGCTCTTTCCCCATGATTCTCAGGCTGTAGATGACAGATGGGGGCTTCCGATCCTGGTTGCATTATGTACTGGAAGATTGTGTTGTTCAATGACTTGCCCTGCTGATATGAGCTCAGATTATAAACTATAGTATTGTCAGGTATGGAGGCTTTACTGCAATTTATTGAAAATAAGATATATTAAATGAAACTGTTTTTAATCAGTCTCATGTTTTTTTTTCTTAACAAGTTATCAGATGTGAATGATTATGTGAAAAGAAAATATATTCGTATTGTGAATTAGTTTTAGTTATGAATTTGTCAATTTAATGAATATAAATATTATATTATGTAATGCGTAGTTAATAATTCATGCATAAAATGTATTAAGATACAAAGACAATTTCAAGGAATAGTTCACCCAAAAATGAAAAGCTGTGTGTTTGTAATAAACATTCATATTTGTCTAATTTAAACTTGTTTTAAACTTTTCACTTGTAAACATATTACAAACGTATCATATTTCTCTCTGTGTATACAGTTGAGGTCAAAAGTTTACATACACCTTGCAGAATCTGCAAAATGTTAATTATTTTACTTAAAATACAAACTGCATAATATTTTTTTTATTTAGTACTGACCTGAATAAGATATTTCACATAAAAGACGTTTACATATGAGAAAATAGTCGAATTTATAAAAATGACTATGTAAAATAAAAAGTTTACGTTTTTTTTTTTGATAGTTCACATGTCCCTTGTTTGTCCTGAACAGTTAAACTGGCCACTGTTCTTCGAAAAATCGTTCAGGTCCCACAAATACGTAGTTTTTTTCAGGATTTTGTGTATTTGAACCCTTTTCAACAATGACCGTATGATTTTGAGATCCATCTTTCTACACTGAGGACAACTGAGGGACTCATATGCAACTATTACAGAAGATTCAAATGCTCACTAATGCTCCAGAAAGAAAAAAAACAATGCATTGCTAGGGGGTGAAAACTTTTTTAAATTTGAAGATCAGGGTAAGCTTATTAAATTTTGTCAGAAAAAAGGCACAGTTCTGTCGCTGGGGCAGTACCCTAAAGTACAAAGTACTTTTAAAGTACTAATTTGTGCCTTTAAGATACCAGTATGTACTTTCAAAGTACTAAAATGTACCTTTAAGATACTAATAGGTACCGTTAAGGGGTAAGTAAGGTACAAACATGTACCTTTTCACTTTTGTGCCTTAGGGTACCACCCCAGTGACATAACTGTGCCTTTTTTTTGATAGTGTAAATGGCAGTACTAAATGAAAATATAATATTTAGGCAAAATAAGAAAAATGCACACATCTTTATTCTGTTCAAAAGTTTTCACCCCCAAGCTCTTAATGCATAGTTCTTCCTTCTGAAGCATCAGTGAGCATTTGAACCTTCTGTAATAGTTGTCTACGAGTCCCTCAACTGTGAATTCTCGAGATGAATTCTATACTGAAAAAAATATGTGTATCTATACATATATATATATATGAAGAGTTCAGATGCAAAAGCATCTAAATCCATCTGATGTCTTTAAAAGATGCATTTTTATTAGGCTCCGATGTGTAGGTTTCTATGTAAGTACTGGTACTTCTGATTGGGCTGAGGCTGGAATTTAGCGAGTTTGAAGTAAAAGTATTTGATGGACGTGTAATATGTGTCGAGAGCATTCACTCAGAATCATTATATCATTTTTGACCAAGATGGCTTTTAGCTGGTTTTGCATCTGAACTCTTCATATATATATATATATATGGATAGAGGACTCATATTTTAGCTGGAGGCAAATGTTTTGATGGATATCTTACAAAAAGCTTTTTAACTACACAGGATGTTAACTGATGGATTCAGGTGGATTGCTTGTGGATTTTTGTGATGTTTTTATTAGCTATTTGGACTAATTTGCACTCATTTACTACAGAGGAACCATTGAGCAAGTGCTGTAAAACTAAATTTATCCAAATCTGTTCTGATGAAGAAACAGACATCTACATCTTCGATGGCCTATATTCTCAGCAAATATTCATTTTTAAGTGAACTGTTTTATTACGACATAAAATTCAGGTTTTCAATTCAGTGTACAATTTTAATAAGATAACAGCAACTTATCATGAAGTGTGCAATTTTCGTGCAGTACTGACAATGACAATAAATACAAATGGATATGTAATTTTTTAAGCATATAACATGTAGCTATGACATGACGCATGAGTTTGGAACCCATATAAGGCACATCCACATGACCTCCCATTTTTTTCTTCCTGAGTCCGTCACAATCTTAATATGCACAGTGAGGAAGCTGGCCAGCTGGACTGCTTTAAACAGGTACGAAAAGCAGAGGTTGCAGTGGCAACTCTCCTACAAAGGTGTCACATCACATTAGCATGGGTAATAAAGACCACCAAGGGTGCTCTCAGAAGAACACTGATTATCTCCAGATAAAATACTAGCATTTCATAAGCCCTGATGAGAAAAAAAATAGTGCCGAGGGGGCAGTTTTTTCATTAGCGTAATGTTCTTTCACAAGAGATTCTCAATGAGTCAGCCTTGGTGTCTTTTTGCATTGCTTGCTATACTAAGTTCAAGAAAAAAAATGCATTTGCTACTTGTGTATAAAGCTAATACCACAGACATTCAGTGTTTAACGTGAATACAAGAGGTAAACAAATAATAAATAAATAATAGAGAAACTGATAGACTAGTAGAAGAACAGATAACACTATATTAAGTGCTCATAGGTTCACGTGTGAATTCTCATATAAATACTGTCAGGGTAAATCATTTGATTTAGTGCTCACATAGTTCCGCCGTTGTGTGTGATATCATTAATTAGCCTGATGGGATGTGCCCGTTACATTATGATTGCAGTTAAAATGCTACATGACCATCTATCAGCTTCTCATGAGTGTGGTGGTGTTCAGAATGGAATACTACTGTACTGCATACAATGTAGTTTATTAAAAACAGTATGCAAAGATAACTTCTTTTGTCTACAAGGCATGTTAAAATCAAGTTGTGAACTCTCAAATAATTAAAACTACTTTGCATTTATGTCTTATTTTGTTCAGTCTGATCAGCTAATCAATCACGAGAGAAATGACGGTTCATACCGCTTTTGGTTTGATCAGAACGCAATGTCAAGTCAAGCCCACTGCCTTACAGTACTGCACACTTTGGCATAATGTACTACATCATTCATGTATTCAGAAAATTTGCATACTGCGTACGGTATACTAAAAAAAATAGTATGAGTATGGCAGTATGCCATTCTGAACAAACCTTGGTTTTGTCATTCATGCCTGAGAGTCATATGGTTTTAAAACAGACAATCAATCATTGTATTGTAAACAGACTTACTGAATAATATGGCACTTAATGTAGCAAATTACTACATCAATCATTGGACACAACCATGCTGTAATACTTAATAATGGATGATCATCATTGATCACGTCCAAAATTATATCAATCAGATGTTTGAAAAACCCCAGTTTTGCAGACGTTTTTTTTTTGGCCTGGGAAAAAAGAAAGGTTTTGATATTTTTTGCAACTCTTCATGGAATGAGCTCTTGAAGCTCTGCATCGCTCAGTTCATTCACTGTGACAATGTGGTCGAGGTGTTGAAGATAACGTTCTTCGTCCTGCATGAAGTGAGGAATCCTTGTTCCATTTAGAACTGCCAAATGCCGAAGTCTCTCCACATCTTCGTAAGAAACCTAAAAACAGGAATTGCATACGTTGGTATGTATATACATTATCAAAGGAATAGATTCAATGAAAAAAATTAATATTACTTTAAAAACAGTTAGCATGAATAGGACCTGCCTTGCCAAGAGCGGTTAATATCTTAAAATCAATGTTCCTCCTGTGGCGTAAAATCCTTAAAATTCCATCAAGGTAGACCTGATCTTTACTGAAGCAACCTGTACACACACACATACGCAAAAAAATATATACTACGAATACAGAAAGGCAATATAAAACTAGACAGTACAGTCTGACGAGACAAACAGTCTGATGCTGGCTTGAGAAATCCTCTCTAGAAAGTTCAAATTACATTTAAAATCTTAAAGGTTTTAAGATAGATAGATAGACAGACAGAACACTGCTAACATGTTTTAGCTCATTGCTATCATGTTTTACCATGTAGGTAGTATATTTAGGCATGTTGTTAAGATTCTAACATGTCTTTGCACATTGTTAGTATGCTAGCATGTTTTACCATGTTGCTAACATGTTTCAGATATGGGCATGTCTCAAGTGCTAGGCTTTGTTAAAGAGAGAGAGATAGATAGATAGATCCTGCTAATGTGTTTTAGCATGTTGTTATAATGCTGCTGACATATTTTAGCACATTGCTAGCATGTTTTACCACATAGGCAGTATATTTAGGCAAGTTGTTAACATGTTGCTAGCATTTTTAAAACTGTTAGCATGTTTAAGCATGTTGTAAACATGTTTAAGCACATTATTAGTATACTAGCATGTTTTAACATGTTGCTAACATGTTTCAGATATGGGTGTGTCTCAATCAGGTGCTAGGCATTGTCAGTAATAGATAGACAGACAAAACACTGCTAACATGATTTAGCTCATTGCTATCATGTAGGCAGTATATTTAAGCATGTTGTTAACATGTTGCTAGCATGTTTAAGCATGTTGTTAAAGGGGTCATCGGATGCCCATTTTCCACAAGTTGATTTGATTCTTTAGGGTCTTAAGGAAAAGTCTATAACATGGTAGTGTAAAAAACACCTTTTTTTACCTTGCCAAAATTAGCTCTGCAAAAATCATCCTGTTCTGGTCAATGTTGCTTTAAATGTTAATGAGCTCTGCTCGCCCCGCCCCTCTCCTCTCTGTGGAGTGACGAGCCTGTTTACTTTAGCCGCAATTAGTGTGTTTAGCCGCAAAACTTGCTAACTAGCAAGTTATTAGGAAAGGCGATTGCAAAGATTCATTAAAAAAAACCTTATACTCACTTCTGCTGTAGGTGAAGCTGGACCACAAATGATTTGCGCGAACATAGACGGTTATATGTAGATCGGGAGGCGCATTCCCTTCACAAACAAACTTGTCGGGAGTAAATGACAACTACTATGTTCATTATTACATCCAACGACAGAACACCTCAGTCGCTTAGGAGCCATTCTTGTCTACGTCCCTGTTCCGACATCGAAACAACAGCGATTGTACGGTTACTGCTCATTCAAGGCTGGTCTAAGGTAAGACGGCCATGTCAATCAGCTATCCTGGGAGTGGCCTCTGTCTGTGCGTCGTCACATAGACAAGATGCTAAGAATGGCTTGATTTGATTTAGGGAAAATTATTTTTACAGATTAAATAAAAACCACTGGGTGGATTTTTATCATTATAGGGTGGTTGTGTACACACACTGCCAACACACATTTATGTTCAAACAACATAAAAGTGAACTTTGCATCCGATGACCCCTTTAAGATTCTAACATGTCTTAGCATGTTGTTAGTATGTTACCATGTTTTCACGTGTTGCTAAAATGTTTCAGATATGGGTGTGTCTCAATCAAGCAATAGATAGATGGATAGATGGACAGACAGACAGAGAGAGAGATAGATAGAGAGATGATAAGAAAATGCTGGCTTTCTCAAGTCAACATAACAAAATGACACATCACATATTAGAAATGTTTCTCAGTTCTATTCTTAGCGATTATTTCACCTGGTTTCGAGGTATCTGTCTGTCCTCGTTTGGCGCGGAGGCAGTATTCCCAACGTACAGCAGGATCTTGGACAAAGCGAGCAATATGGATGAACAGTTGGCTGAAGCTCATGTTTGTGGCATGGTATACAGTATAGTATAGCAGAGCGGCTCGCCACAGGAAGGGCTGTTTCCGTAGCAACACACTGTGAAGACTAGCAAGACCCTCTTCAGTAGGATTAGCTGGTTTCAGTCCAAACTGCTTTCTCCCGACAGAAGTGGCCCATGGCTGCATGCTGTTATTCACACCCCGTAAGTAATGTGTGCCTGGGAGTGAAAGTCATAAAATTGCTGGAAGGGCAGGATTTGTAGACAAAAGACTATAAAATGAACACTAAGAATGGTCAGTTTTCAACTAGATTCAACCAGAAGAATGTCAATACAATATTACTTGTATAGCAAGATCAATGCCCTAACCAGCTGTGACCCATCAAAAACAAGTGCTTTGTCAGCCTAGACCAAATGCAAAAATGCTACACAGAACATAACTGATATTTAATGTACAATACAGAGTACTGCAGAAATGACATTTTGGAGGCCAGAACATGGAAATGAGTTTAGCACCTATAGTTCCATCATCCTAGATTTTATAATGTGTTTTTAGATAAATGAAAGGTCTGTGGTTAATACAAGCTAAAGATATTTTTGCATTTTATTATTTATAGTCTGACTAGTTAGGACAAAACATTTACAAATCTTTTTAATATTAGTGTTTGATATATAATTTGAAGTGTGTTAAAAGTTCATACCAATCTCATGTCTAAGCATGCCCTCAAGCCAGTGTTGTCGTGCTCCTGACAAGTTAATCGTTAGTGTTGGTCGACATCTCTCCACCATCATTACGGCCTGGGACAGAAGCTCATCGGAGAGACTTACAACCACCTGGTGACAGAATCTAAAATTACTATTACTTTGTTATTTGGCAAAACACTAATGTCCAGAAACTTGAACTCAAAAATCCACACACCTCACCAACACAGCCCTCCTTCTGTAGGTACTTGCGTGTGGCTGCCCACACTTGACTCTTCGGTAGCAAGCTGCCCCCCGTGACTTCTTCGAAGTTTTCATACGTCTCATACTTCCTCAACACACACTCCATAATCCCAACTGCCTAGAAAAAGGCATGAGGTGAGAAAAAATGGCAACAGTTTCAAGACTTAAAAAACAAACAGGGGTATTCTAGTTGAAACCATAAAAATAAAACCATATTTTTGTTACTTAAAATAAATAGAAGAAAACAAAAAACTAAAAAGCATTTAAATGTATTTTATTTCAGATAGCTGCTAAGCAAGCTTTCATTTAGTGTACTAAAATTGAAATAATAATTATTAAAAACTATATAGACATTTAAAAAAAATAAATAAATAACAAATATAGCTGCAAGCAGCAATTACCGGGGTTCAAGGGTTTTAAGGCATTTAAGCACATATGAAAAAAGACATTATTTAGCAAGCCTGTAACCACCAAATCAATGATTTAAAAAAGCATTTTTGGCAAATCCAGGTAATGTACCATAGCAATATTATGTTTTTTAACGTTTATGACTGTTATAGCGCCAGCTGTGGTCCGATCTCCTTAAAACTTTGCATGCTTGTTTAGAATCACCTGTCGCATATGCTCACCAGGTTTTGTGAAGTTTTGAGTTTTCCTTTAGGCTTTGTAGGATTTTGGGTAAATTTAGACAGACCCCTTTTCTAAATGACCCATTATAGCTTCCCAAAGGCTAAATTTAATTTTTTTT